>VDFB02113932.1:0-12156 GCA_007258455.2 Sequoia sempervirens
TGAAATCCTTGCCTAAGAATCAGTCATAGGCGGTAGTGAAATTCTACATATATCCGGTCTGCTCCTTGTCAAGCCAAATTATGTCACCCTTTCTAATAAAATCATGCAATACTAGAGCTATGAAATAGTTTGAAAATGCATAATAATCATATGATGTGGAAAGAAAAAGTGTCCATGTGGACACCGGCTTCCTCTTACCCCACTCATCAAAAATTGATAATTGAAAATATCAGGCAAAGAAATAAGAGTTTTGATGCAGAAACATGTGAACTAGGAAAGAAAGAAACCTAAAATTCACCTCCATTGGGTAGTTCTTAATTTTCTGTATCATTTCCTCTACCATGAACTCAACAAAATCATACCAGAAGGTATCATGCTACTTGCAAAATTAGAATGCCGGTCCTAGTTGAAAAGTTTCCACCATCTCATCGGAATCTCGGCCACACACAAAAGCTAGCATGGACATGGCATCCTGCAAATCTTCATGTAACACTTCATGTGGCAACAAAATACTTGGTATTTTAGCAACTGGGAGGCCTTTCCTACCAGTCTCCTCCAACAAGAACTCTGAGTTTTTTTTCATCGCTCTCCATGTTTTCTCTCCTTTACCAGGTTAAAATGACTCAATGTTCTCTCTTCTCTTGCTTGGGTCCGGGATGCATAGCATATGCCAGATGGCCTGTGGGTTGATGTGAACCCTTAAGTTTTGGCCTTCGATGTTGTGGGTATCAGGGTTATAACGTTGGATGGTAGCATCAACAATCTCTGGGCAGTAGTGCACCAATGGGACCATGTATTGTGGGAGACCACTGTACCAAATTTTTGTTGTTGTAGTTTTATCCCCCTTTGGCGCCATCAACCTTGCATAGGATGCTTCTCTTAAGGACCTAGGGTTTTTTGTGAGCCGTGGATCATAGATATTATCCCATTTCTCTTCAACCCTTTTCCTATTTCTACAATCCTTGGGCCTTTTCAGCTTTATTGTATAGGCCCTCTTTGGCCTATTGGGTATACTAGGCATAGCATACACCAAATATTCATAGACATATATGCCCTCTGACGAGAGTATGGCTGTAAACAACTCTTGGCTAATTTCCTCTTGCATTTGTTGACATGAATCCTCTAACATTTTCTCTTTCTATGAAGACCTCTATGAGTTCTAGACTCTGCAATTTTCCTCGGCTCTGGATACATAGAAGAACAACTTTGCACTTCTAGCTTTGACATTTGTGAAAAGACTTTGAATTATTAAGCTTTTTCATGCAATATTTGGCAATCTTTCCTCAATGTGGTAGATGAACGCATGCCTTTTGCATTTAATTCGGCATGTACCGTTAACTTTGCAATTCATGCAAAATGAACTAATTGCCATTTTGAGGCGGCAGGAGTTTATTATTGCATTTGGCAACCGTGTGATACGATGTGATTCCCTTGGAACTTGAGCTGGCAATTTGCTTTCTGACCTTGCATTAGTATGTGCTGGTAATTAATATCTTGGCTGGAATTGTTACGCCAAAGCAAATGATCATGGCCTAAAAAGATATGAATATTTCGTTGGGCTCTGGGAAAGGCCTGTGAGATGACACAATAGCCTATGGCCATGCGGCTTACTGTCCATGAGTGCCACCTTTTTAAATCCAATTAATTATCTCTTATTAATCTAGCACGCATTGAGTCGTACCTCTATAGATGCAACTGACCTGAAAATGAGAGCAAACACAGGCACGCCTTTCAAGTTGGCAACTAGCTATTATCACATTTTCTCAAATGGATTAGCATGCGTCTTGTCATTTTTTCTATAAATAGGTTGGTAAGTAGTGAGGAAAACATACTTAGCATTTGAGCAATGATAGGTTGTTAGCAGAGTTTTAAGCAAGTTTTCTCATAGGTTAGGTGATAGGTAATTTTTAGTATTGGCTAAAAAGAATAGGCATAGTGTCAGAGTCATGGATACTCCTATTCATCTAACCTCATATAAGTCACCAGAAAGTGTTTCTAGGGGAGGTTTCTATCAGGAGGCTAAAAAGGATGACCAAAAATAAGCATTCCTTGGTCCTGATAGCCATAAAATGGGTTTTGGGTAAAGACTACATAGAATATGAAGACAAGTATCGAGTGAACACTAACATATGCTCCCACTTCATTGCGTCCATGTTAGACATTAACGTCCCCAGGCCTCTCATCTTGAAGCTGGTCAAAGAAATGTTTCCCAAAAAGTACCTGAATGGCCTTGGTGAAGTTGTTGCTCATGTTGTGTATGGAGTAGGTCTGTCGTCAGCCAGTGACCTCCATCAATTTATCGAGGAAGAAGATGTTGTCATTTGGCTATCATTTATCAATGGATTACGCCTTCAGACACGCGATGAGCATCAGTAGAGGGTTACTCAGGCCTTGCACTTCCTGTTCCACAGTTACAATGTGATACCTTTCTATGACGTAGATTGGTATACTGACTTTAGGAACTTGGTATTTCCCCTACCAATGGTGGTTGTGCCAAATGATGCTGCTTTTGCTGTCGAAGAACCTGTTGACAAGGAACAGGTAGACACTGCCATTGATGCGTCAATTGCTGCCTCTCGTGCCCATGGATGAAAAACCCTCTCTGCTCCCCAACAAAAATGCCTCCCTATTTTCTCTATTTTCTATTGTTGCCTAAACCACCTGCCATCTAGTGTGTATATTGTTGGAGTTAAAATGACACTGAGAGGGGGGGTAAATCAGTGTCTTAACAGATTTGACCAATTTTCAAAAAATTCAAAAACATAGCTTAGATTTGATCTCAATATTACTCTGATTAAAGCATTCATCAGTTGAATGTAATCATTCATAAACAGAATTGAGAAAAGTAATAATCAGTGAACAAAAACAACGACACTGTAAAGCAGAGAGCACATAGAAGAACAAAGAGACAAAAGCTTTTGCCGAGTGGAAAACCCTCCTGGGGTATAAAAACCACTCCTAAATTGCCTTATTGGCTCAATATTCAAAACCACTGTTAACAATGCCTTATAGGCTAATTTCTGAGCACCAACTCAAAGAGCATCAACCCCTAATTTAGAGACACAAATGCAGGAAGGAGCACCAACCCACACTTTCAGTTTCAAAATTCGATAATAATAGATTTGACGAGGGGTGAATCAATGTCTTAATAGATTTGACCAATTTTCAAAAAATTCAAAAACATAGGTCAGATTTGATCTCAATATTACTCTGATTAATGCATTCATGAGTTGAATGTAATCATTCATAAACATAATTGAGAAAAGTAATAATTAGTGAACAAAAAACAACAACAACCTTTGTAAGCGAAAGCACCGCAGGGAAGAACAAAGAGACAAAAGATTTTTACGGTGGAAAACCCTCCTGGGGTAGAAAAACCACTCCTAAACTGCCATACTGGCTTAATATTTTTAACCAACTGTTCACAATGCCTTATAGGCTAATTTCTTAGCACCAACTCAAGGAGCACCAACCCCTCATTTAGAGACACCAATCTCAAGGAGTACCAACCCCTTATTTAGAGACACCAATCTCAAGGAGCACCAACCCCTTACTCAGATTATAAAATTACAATAATAATATCAGAGGATCACTCTATTTTCAAGTAAGCTCAAGAAGCTCAACACTCTTATCTACCTCATACTCTAAGAATCCAACTCTGTATTACAGATTTTTCCAATACATCTCTTGATACGGCCAAAATAACTATCTCTCAGAATTACTGGCCAGCAACACTTTTCTGTTTTCAACACTGGTTTTTATATATACACTTCAAGTATGTCAGTTACGAAGATATCTTCAAAAAGCGTTTTTCACCAGATTTTGAAATTCTCTTGCTGATTTTTGAATGTGAAGCTGAATAATGACAGACTGTAGATGATGGTAAAAAATCAATAGTAACGCTTATCCAGAGAACTGTAAATCATCCATTATTTCAAAAACACAACTGCTCAAAAAGGAAACTCAATGAATATTTTTCCATGTAATGGTTATGAGATTTGATGCCAATCCATGATGTCGACCATAGTGTTTTGAGTCTTCTTTAACCATTTAGTGAGACATCCAGACAAGTATGCCGAAGGAAATTGTAATGTTAATCATTCCTTTGGTCACTGTGCATCGCCATGACCTTCTGCCGTCGGGGAGTAACCATATCGAAGATCTTTTATGTTTCCCAAGGAATCACATTTCACGGTAGAATTTGTTTCGATGGAACTGAGACTTCAGTTCCTTTCTCAACGAGATGCCACGCGCGTTCCATTCATATCTCTAGAGCCTTTTTGATATCAAAGAGACATCTTATAGGCCGGTCTTTGTTTGAAAGTCATTACAGTCACTATGACATCCTATTTCGGGGGAGATGTTATGTAGAATACACCTTTATTTTCACTTTGAAACCCACTTAATAAACATTAGTTTCTATGACACATGGTTTTCTGCCGATGAGACCATCTATCCCAAGCGGGTCACTATAACATACCAACATCCCGGAGACCTCTTGTAGATTATATTGTGTCATACCGAAACAACCCCATGATACATACTTGATCACCGAGACAATTCAATACCTATGTCGAAGGCAACTTTATCACTGTCAGACATCCCTCTGTTTGTCGCTTTCACCAGGACCCATTAGAGTTGGGAGAAGTCATATCGAATACATAATGTCATGCCGAAAGCTCATAACATCCTTCTGGTCAATGAGACAAAAAGTTCTCTCACCGAAATGAAATCATAATTCGCTATAAGCTATAGATTTTTGATATCAGAGGCATCATAATAAGATCAGCTTTGTTATCTAGAAGTCATTCATTTTGACTTTGTCAACCAGAACACACCATCCTTGCCAAGACCTCTCTTGATGAAGAGTCTCACCTAAAATACTTTTCCAACTCTTATGTGTCGCTGTAACCTACAACCTTCGGGTAGACCTCTCGGAGAATACTTTGTCATACCGAAAAAAAAACTTTATTCACTGAGTTGCTAAGACAATACCAATCTCTTTCCAAAAGCAGTTCATAAGACTTAGTCACCAAGACTTGACGGGTTTGCTATGACATTTCATCGAAGCCACAACCTTTGCCGATAAGACCTTTTGGTGCACAGTCGGTGAGACACTATGGAGTCATTATAACATTTCACCGAAGCAGTAACCTTATGCCGATAAGACATTCAGTGCATCGGTTGGTGAGACAATATGTCTTCGGTGAGACCACATACCAAATACAACACTCCTGCTGAAAGACTTCCACATGCATTAGTTGGGGAGACATCACCCTTTTTGCTATAACCCTTCACCGAAGCCTTAAACTCTTGCTGATGTGTTTCCATTTAATCTCTGATCAGTGAGACAAACGATTTAAGCTCGACCCGCATACCGGCCAGTGCTCTTATGCGAATATAATCCTTTTACGTCAGCTGAAACGCAGAATGTCGTGCCGATAGATACACGGAGATGTAGATCACGTTCTTCTGTGACATCCAGTAAAGTCTTACCCGATATAGTCTTTTCAATGGAAATTCGGTGTGACATACTAATTCGCTGATCATCGCCAGTGATCTTTGCAACTCTTACCCGATATGAACTTTCTTGTGTATTCGATGAAACAACATGCCGATAGGGATTACTTACGCCGATGCACCACTTCATGTATTAGTCAGTGAGACCCAACTCATTCGATAAGACCTCTCAGCGGTGAACAAACCTGCGTCAAATGGAACTTTTCTAACCCTGCGCCGAATACATGATCAACATCACCGCAAGAAAGCTACACAATAGAAAAAGCTAAATCGTCATGAATCAAAAATTTCTTACCGATAGGCAACACAAACATTCTCGAGAGAAATGGATCCGGGGGAACCCAAGCATTTTCACGCTGAAATGTTCCTTTTCTGTCACAAGATAAAGCATGAGAAACCAATCAGAAACTGTCAACAAGTAGAATCAACTGAAGGGGATTTTGTCATCAGGGACAAACCATATGATCACAACTGAGATCCAACAGACTCCCCCTTTGTCCTTGATGGAAAAACACACATGACTCTCCCCCTTTTTGCCTCAATGACAAAGGATAGAAGAGAACCACCAAGAACCACAATTGAGAAGCCAACTAAATACCATAAGAACTGGCTCAAGGCACATTCAAGATCACCTACTCCACATTCAATTTGATTAACTTCAATCTAGCAATACCAGAATGTGAGCACAAACAACCAACCTCTTCTCAGCACAAGTAACCTCAGTCACTGTTCATGACAATACATAGTAAGGACCAAAGATACTGGTTATTCTTCTTCAAACTACACACATCATTTTACTCTTTTCATACACAGAATATAACTTGAAAGTGTATGTAAAATATGGTCATGTCTATAATCGGCAATTAATTAAATATATTTATTATTTAATTAATTTTTCCTAAAGTCTACATATGATTAAATTTAATTAATTTAGTATATTGGTACAAACATCATTCTTCTTCCATAATTAAATAAATTTATTTTATTTAATTATTTTCATATGTCCTCTTAATTAATTAAATAAATACATTCTATTTATTTAAATTAATTATCATTGTTTGAATTTAAATTAAATCTTTCGATTTAATTAAGTTTAAATATTTCCCCTTTCTTCTATTTTAATTCTTCTTCTAATTAATTAAATGTTTCATTTAATTAATTTCATAAAAGTGATTTAATTAAATAAATCTTATTTAATTAAAAATATCTTATGTTTTCTTTCTAAATCCAAAATTAGGTATTTTAACCTAATTGTGCAATCTTCTCATATCATAATTAAATATTTTATTTAATTATGAGATATTTAGCTTTTTTCAATAAAACATGATTAAAGCTCTTTTCTTATCACCAACTTTCTTCTGCTTTTAAAAGCTTAATTAGATATTTTATTTAATTAAAAAATGTCCTCCCACCAAATAAATAATTGATTTTTTATTTAATTTATTTATTAGCTTTTAATCTTTCTTTTATTCTTATCTTCCATTCTTTTTCCTCTTTCATAATAAAATAGAAAAATCTGTTTCTAGGGTTCTTCTATCTTATCCTTCAGTTTCATCTTTCTTCAACCGTTTGATCTGCCAGGAATTATCACAACCGTCAATCGAGACAGCCAATCAGAATCAGTCAGAAAGCCCTATAAATACCTGTGTGAATCCAAACATTGATAATAGGCAATTAAGTAGAGTTTATACATTTAATTCATTTAGTATTCATGTATCATAGCATCATGTTTATTTCAAGTTTCTTAGCTAAAACCATTATCATAGCTTAATCATGCATTCATATCATAGCAAAATCTCGTTCTTTAGGAAGACAGTTTGTTGAGCCTAGCCACTAATCTGAGAACACAAGGCTGGAATCTACAAAAACACTAAAGATAGAGGGCGATAGGACGACAACGGGGAACGAGATCTTGAGTTTACACATCTCTATTTCCTTTTATACATTTTTTGTTTTAATGTTCTATTGAATTGTGTTTAGGCTGGTTTTAATTCATTATACATAATTTTCATACACGCACATTAAATATAAATTGCAGGTGGGAACCTATACCCTGATTTTAGACTTGCTTCTTTTTCTTGCCGGTTTTCTTGCGGGTTTGCTCTGGTTTACGGCGTTGACGTTTTGGAAGATTCGGAGAATTTTTTGTTTGCGGTGCTTGGTATCGGGCTGTTTAGGCGGGGTCATTTCTCACGGTAGCATCTGCGGTGAGTGGCGCATCCGTCACTTTCTGCAGCGCATTTAGACATTTAGTTAGCGCATTTAGGACTTTCTTTAGCGCATTTAAAATTGTATCAGAAAATTAAACAAAAATCTCTGCATTTAGAATAGCGCATATAGTTTCTATTTTCGTGCATCTGGGTAACAGAAGGGTGCATTTGTTTTCTGTTTTAGCACATTTATGTAACAGAGTTACGCTTCTGGTCTCTGTTTCTACGCATTCGGGAGACAGAGCTTCACATCTGGAACTGTAACCGAGATTCTGAGTCTGACGCCTTCCGCAGATAGAATTTCTTTTATTTTATGTTGGGCTTAAAATGAATCAACCTAGGGTAGCCACCACATCTTTTATCATGCAGTTAAAACGAACCCCATGTCTGTTGTGAAGCAACATCTTCACTTAGGATAAATCACATTTGATTTTGGTGCACATAAAATGAATCTGTCTACTCTTATTGACTGTGCTTGAAGGTGGTAGGTGACTATGCTCTCACCCTCTACAAACTAGGTGATCAGAAAACCAGACCCACTTTTCCCTATGTAACCCTGATTTGATAATTGAAGTATCCTCTCCCCTTGCGCACTTGTGCGATCCTGGGTGCACGAGAAACGGTTATTGACTCTAGAAATTGGGCCTGCCTTAAGGGAAAAAGTACTCACCTTAAGGGACGACTCAAACTGGCAATGGAACTAAGGCCAAGCTACCCCCGACCGGTATATAAATGTAAATCTTAAGGGAAAACCTAAGGTTGCTTGTGCGGATGTGTCATACGGATGGAGTTGTACTCCCTTAAACCCTGTTGAGCTTAACCTCTTCAGGCTGGAGTGCCACCTTAATAGTGATTAATCTCTTGCCCCATGTATGGCCACTCGAACGGGGGTCCCGAACTAAATACCATTGTTTAGAAAGCCAAAAACCTTCTATTTGCTAGTCCAGCACCGGTCGGTGTGAAGCCTTCCACACTTTCGCAGTCAATAGTAGAGGTGATCAGCTCGCCATGGGAGTTTCATGGGGGTTGGAAGCTTGGTTGGCCTAAGAAGAGAGTGCACTGTAAGGGGGAGCCCGTGCAGCCAAGCTTCTGGATTCACACGCTACTGATATGCGGTTGGGGAAACCCACGTGGAGTCTAGCGGATATTGTCCTGGCCTAACCTAGGTTGTACTTGTCCTATTATGTGCTTGGTTACGAATCAACTTAAATCAGACTGTTTGCTGTGCTTTCCAAACATTAATTTAGATAATGGATCATCCAAGAACAAACATGACAAATTTCAGCTAAAAACTGGTCAAAACTGTCCTAGAAAAACTGCTTTAGCGCATCTAGGGGAAAACTGTAGCGCATTTAAGCTCTGTTCTAGCGCATCTGTGTTTTTTTTCGGCACATTTAGGATTTTCTGTTGTGCATAGGTTCTCTGTTTCTGTGCATATGAGATTTTCTACAGCGCACTTGACCATTGCTGTAGCGCATTTGGGAAACAGAATAGCGCTTTTAGGTTTTTTTCACAGACCCGGCTTTCTAAAATTTTACTCCCATGTTAAGAAAGTGGAAATCAACCAAGTTCACCAAGAAATCAGTTTTCAATAGGATCAAGAAGCCCAAAACAAATTTCAGTTACAAGAAGACCTTAGATCGCAGAAAATTCCTGTATAAGAGTCGAGACGTCTTGCTCCATTATCACACATTCCTCCATAGATACCAAGACTACATTAGAGGATTCACCAACGATTATGCTGTAGAACCTTTGGCTACCCAAGCTTATTATCAAAGATTAGCCTTATCTCAACGTCATAATTTGAATCAACCTCTTGAGTTTGAGAACATACCACAACCTTCAATTGAATATTCAACGCGTCCCAATCAGATCCTTCAGCGACCCTCGACCATATTCAAGGATTTCTTACATATGCCTATTTTTACGAGATCTCAACACAACAAAGCAGGAGAAACACCTCAAGAAGAGGGTGAACGAGGTAGTCCTCTTTTTAGTGTAAGTCGCAATCCCCTTTTCAGTAACAACAATATGGCTGACGGAGAGGAAAGTTCGATACTTAAGAGCAAAAACATGAACAAAACTCCTATAGATAGTGATGATGAACAAGACGACGAACTTGAACTTAGAGAGGCAGAACAAAATCCCAAGTTTCTTAAAGTCCTTGAAAAGATTATACAACGTGACAAAGAGAAATACTTTCTTTTTCTAGCAGATCAAGGAGCTAAATTGCCTAAAGACTTTGATACTAAGAAATTAAAAACCACCGAGGAAGAGCCATCCCCATCTGAATATGCCTCCTTAAAAAAAGATTTTAGAGAGATGCAGGGAAAAATCCAAGAGTTACAAGGAGGAACCACAACCAAGAAGTACACTTTGGATGACATATGTCCTTATCCTTTTGATAGAAGTCTCAACATGATTCCATTTCCTAAACACTGTGAAATCCCCAAATTTGATCGTTATAATGGAAAATCAGACCCAGTTGACCATGTTAGAGACTTTTGAAACATGACATTGGAATTTTCCCATGAAGATACATATTTATTGCGATTATTTCCTCGAAGCCTTGGAGTCAACTCTATGGAATGGTTATCTAAGATTACACCTCCTATTCAAACATTTGAGGAACTGATGAATTTATTCATAAAACAATACGCCTACAACGTTCAACACCAGATCACCATGATTGATCTTTGCAAAGTTACGCAAAAACCTGGGGAATCTTTCACTACCTTTCTTCAAAGATGGAGGAGAATGTTCGCTAGGTACCCCCGTCATGTCCCTGAAAAGGAGAAAATGGTTACTTTCATCAATAGCCTCAACTCAGAAACGAGTTATCGTTTAAATCTGCACTGTCCACCTTCCTTTGAGAAACTGATTGAAGATGCCCTCACCATCGAAAGTGCTTTGGTCAAAAGAGGGACCATAAAACTTGATAGGGACAACCCTGCCTCATCTAACCATTACAACAATCAGGACAAGTCCAAGTTTTGGACCCGCAACAAGAATGTTGTAAATGATGGTGTTGTAGATGCAAATCATGTCACGACTAAGCCATTTATCCTGAACACTCCTCGTAACAATAATTACAACCATGTCAATTCAGTCACAAATCAAGGAAACAATCATCCCCCTCCAACGAACTACAATCAAGGGACTGCCAACAACCAAAACCACTGGAACAACAACAACAACACTTCAGGGAATACCTCAAACACGAAACCGCAACGCTTTCCATTCTTCTCCAATAGAAGAGCTTTTACTCCACTAGGACAATCCTTAGAATCGGCTTTCAAAGAAGTCATGGCAAAGAACGTCCTTATGTTACCCCCACAACGCAATTACGAACCTAATGTAAAACCTCCATCATGGAACGAAGCTTCTTTTTGTGACTACCATAGGTGCAGAGGTCATCATACAAACAACTGTCAAGGTTTGAAACACGCTATTCAAGATCTCATTGACAAGGGCATTATCACAGTAGAAGGACAACAAAAATCCAACGAAGATCAC
Source organism: Sequoia sempervirens (assembly GCA_007258455.2). Taxonomy (NCBI): domain Eukaryota; kingdom Viridiplantae; phylum Streptophyta; class Pinopsida; order Cupressales; family Cupressaceae; genus Sequoia; species Sequoia sempervirens. The sequence goes on from VDFB02113932.1 coordinate 11,247, forward strand.
CAAGCATTTTGAAATCCTCTACCAAATTATCAAAAGGGAGAATCTTCTGACAAAACTGTGAACCAAATTGATGATAATGTAATCCGTCACCTCTATACGGACGATGAGCGAGTCAATGTCATAAAAATCAAAGAGAAAGTAGACAATGGACAAGTAAACGTCACAACAAGAGCACAAGCTAAGGTTGTTTTGAAAGGTACCTCTTCAAAATCCAATGAGACCTCTCCTCAACACCAATACGACTTAGTTAACCAACTTCAAAAAACTCCAGCTCAAATCTCCATTTTCGAACTTCTAAAGATTTCCCCGGCACATAGGGAGATTTTAGATAAAACCCTCGTTGAAACGACTGTATCTATGGATTTGGATGTGAATCGATTTCAAACCATGGTAGGACATTTGTCCTCCCCCACATGCCTTTCATTCTCAGACAAAGATGATGTTTCCCTAACTCATCCCCACAATTCATCATTATACTTAGAGGTCATGATCCACAAGTTCCATGTCAAACGTGTTCTAATAGATGGAGGGGCTGGTCTAAACATATGTACTTTGAAGGTGATTCAAGCATTAGGATTTTCCGAAGACTCCATTGATCCTAGAAGGAAGACTACCATTAAAGCCTATGATGATGAGGAGAGAATGTCTAAAGGTCTAATCATGCTACCAATCAGAGTGGGACCTGTTATCAAAAACACCTTTTGCCAAGTTTTAGAGCGAGATCTTGCATACAATATCTTGTTAGGTCATCCTTGGATCCATGAGATGCAAGCTGTTCCGTCCACTTACCACCAATGTCTTAAGTTTCCGTATGATGGACAGGAAATTACTATACCAGCTGATAACTCAAACGCCCAAACTTGCGCCAATGTCAAAGCTCATCAAGATACTTTGGTTCTGAATAATCGAG
>VDFB02113933.1:0-54774 GCA_007258455.2 Sequoia sempervirens
GAAATATTTGAACTACATTTTAAATAAGGTTCTATATGCCAGGTGTGAACAAGGATACTCCTATCTAATTGTCAAGTCAAAGTCCATCACACTAGACACAAATCCATCCTGGTTCTTTATACCTTGATGCATCGTGCTTATGTGTGTTATCAAACATAAGGTAAGTAAGCCCTTTTAAAATCCCAATTCCTAATAAGCAATGCATCATCATCATTCATCGTTATCTCTAATAAAGTCTCCTAGATCATGGACTTGTTGGATCTTCTTGTCATCATCTCATTTCTTCTTTCTTCTCTCCACACTAACATGGTACCATGACAGTTAATCAAAACATTACCAATGCATCCATCCTACATCCACAAACTGTCAACATGTTGCATATCATTCATATCATATATAATAGGAAACATTGATCATCTCACATGCATTGCATTTCATCATCACATAATATAGATTAGTTAGTTTGAGCATCTCATAAGCATACATTTGCATCCATTACAAAATCATATAGGCATCATCATATCACACATGAAAAAGATACTGAAAAAAGAAAAAGAACATGTCATAACATCCCATACGTCATCCATTAGGGGCATAATATAGATCCATTACTCTACGCATATTAAAATCATTTGCACATCATGAACATTTGCATCCATACATCCATACTCCATACAACATCATCATATAATTGCATATAAATATTAATAAAAAGTTACATCCGGGTATGTGCAGGATCATCATGGAAAAAACAGGCCCTTAAGTGGCAAAAAAATCATAAAAATTAGAGTTAGGCAACTTGATGTAAAAATTTGAATAAGTTATCTATATTATTTCAAAAATATGTAAGAATAGAATCTGTAGAAAATTGTATTTAGTTTCTAAACTACTAGGTTTGTTTTTTTTAAAAAAATCTATTTGGTGAAAATTTGAAATTTCAATGCAGCAGTACTTAAATTTCAGGGAAAAAATAAGAAGTAGGTGCCTGTCTGACCACCCTAACCACAATAAAATGATAATATTTTTTTATAAGATTTTAGATATAAGTAGAGGACTCATGTCCCGATGTGATGCATATTTTTTTTGTAATTTTTTCCAAGTAAATAATTAATTATGAATTTTTTTATTACAACTTTTAAAAAATATAAAAAACTCATGTGTCTGACCACCTTAACTTGGTCAAAACTTCATGAAACTCAATTTTTCTTTTTTTAATCCTATATTATGCGAAGCATAGAATGTGATGCATGTTTTGGATTCAGAAAATGTGATACCATTTGAAAGCTATAGATGTTTTTCAATCAGTCTATCAATCAGGACTTTATTTGTAATTTTAATAGAAAATGAATAATAATTACTTATTAAATTAAAAATAAAGCATAATTTATATTGGTGGAAAGCTGATAATCTTCTCTAAAAACCCTTTTCATTTCATCAATTTTGGGTTAAAAAAATTCGTCAGCCACATACCCATCATATTGCCACTTTTTGGCCCATCATGATCCTGCACATACCCATCCATAACATCCATAAGCATCTACATCATCATCAGTCACATAAAGTAAAATCCATATATATAGAATCAAATCACATATAGAACATCAAATATATCCATCCATAATGCATAAATAAAATAAACACATCACATAATATATCGATCATATCATATATCAAAAAATATAACTATCATGGTATAAATCAAAATCATGTGTATGTGTATCAATCAATATACAATGCCCACAGTGCTATCAAAACTGGAGCCTATCAGTCCCAAAAAGAATCAAATGTCGATCAAAACTGTATGTGGTAGCTAGCCCTAGTGGCTACTCCCCTCACCCACTTTTCTCTTAGCTCGATCATTTGTTTGTCTCATCCTTTTCTACTAAGAGTACTCTGGCACTTGAGTTGCCTCAGGTACAACCTTTTGATAATGAAGCCTGTAGTACTCGGCCACTCGCATGGCCTCGTGGTACATTTGTACAGCTATTGTCCTCCCTTGAGATGAAGCAACCATGCTCTCTAGTTGCTACCTCCTACCAAACTCCTGGGCCATTTGTAACTCTGTTTCCTACCTCTACTGGCACTTGTGATCTCTCTCTGTCATAAGAGCCTGGGCCTACTGTCTAGCCTGGTCCCTCTCTACTGTGATTGTCTATAACTATGCCTGTAGCCTCTGAATCTTCCCCTATAGCTATTGTATATGGGTGTATAGTGGGTCTAGCTAGGGTGGTTTGTGGGGCTACTGGTCTCTCTACTGGTCTCTTGGGGTATCCCTCTACTAAACCCTATAGCCCCTCTACTGATCTATATGGTGGGGAGGTGGCCCGCCTCCTCCTCTAGGTCCTCCTAGGACCTGTCCTGCCTATCCCCTCCTTGCTATCCTACCTCGGGGTCTCCTATGTGGCAATGCTATCCCTAGAATTGTGAGTCATAGTGGGGGCCTGAACCAATCATCATAGGCACGTGTGGTGCCTGAATCTTCCTATCCATGCACATAGGCCCATGGCCTAGCCACCCACTGCCAGAAGGAGTCAATTGCATTGGACATTGGGATCGTTTGCCCCCAAGTGGTCTCTCTGGATGTCCATGCAAAAATAGCCACATACTAATCATCAGAGCGATCCTGAACGTCCCCAAATTGTCATGCTACTCAGTTTGGCAAGTAGCACTCTATCATATTATGCTCGCACCTCTGCATCAGCTGATCTTGTTGAGTATAGAATAACTATTGGACATTGTCATACTAGGCAGACATCTGTAAACATGGCCTCCAAGTAAACACTTTCATCTCATCAATAACTTTGTTCCAGTGAGGTGGACCTAGCTGCCTTGTGTGCCTCAAAGTGATGTTTCCCCTGTACCTCCAAACTACTGGATCATCAAGCTCAACATTGAACATAGTAACCATTGATTGCAGCATGAAAATGTGCTCCTAGGCCTAGATGTGCAATAATGTAATGTTGATACCAATCTCTCAGCTATCATAGTAGGAAAACTCATGTAAATTATGGTATAATGAGGCTAGCATCACTGGTCCCCAAGCAAATAGGGTTCTCTTCTGAAGCATCCTCTCCCAGGCCAAACCTGAACCCAAGTTGAAGTATCTGCGCCATCAATCTGGAGCCACTAGTTTGCATAAGATCGCTACCACGATCAACCTAAAAATCGGCACCCGACCTCTATAGTAGTCCAAATCAAGCTATCCCTCAGAAAGCGTGAGCTCCTCCACCTCCAAGACCTAGAAACATGCATAGATCTCTGCTGGAATTTGTGTCATAAATAAATCAATCACTATGAATAGGAAATCACAAAATGTGCCATACATCCTCCATTGTAATAGTAGCATTGCTAGTGGGAAGGTGAAAGGATGAGGTCTCGCTATGCCACCTCTTGGCTAGCACATTCATCATCGCTAGGTGGGTCCTGATGGAAGGTGCATAAGCAACGTACCAAGGCTGATCTCGCCCAGGTGTTCCTGCTGTAACTCATGTAAACCGCTCAATCTGCTTAGCACTGAGGGTCGATGCTCGCATGAAAGCACAGGCTCTGTCCTCTTACACTCATAAAGTCAGTGTGAAAATTTGTAAAAAATTCTGACCCCGTTTGAAGTTTTCGACACAAGAAAAATGAATGTGTCATTATTTGCAAAGGCATCACCATTTTAAAACTCCAAACAATGATGTTATAACCTTTGAAAATGCAAACTAGGCCACAAAATCACTATTTGTAAATGCGGTCCCCTTTGACCTAGAAACCATAAAACTAAATCGGACCGCATCATCCCCATTCACAATGGCATCGCCATTTAAAGTTTGGAGCCCCAAGGCCAAATTGTGATGCGGTGTCACAATTCATAGTAGCGACACTATTTGAGCCCTAGCATTGCCGATTTTGCACTTTTAGCATTGCTATATAGTGATGCTAGACTCTTTAACCTTTCAAAATGTAATAAACGCGCTTAAAAATTAAAACTCAAGGTCAAGTTACAATCACATACCACTGGTCCTGCACCTGGAGATCTCTGGCACACCCGGACTCACTCAAAAGTGTGAAGAACTCTTTGCACCATTCTATAGGAGGGTCAAAACTCAAAACGATGGAATTTTGAATGTGTGAATGCAAAAATGAATGGAAAGTGACCCCTCAAAGGCTGTTTAAGCATGAAAATTAGGGGTTTTTGCCCCTTTTTAGTTTTCAAACTAGGGTTTTGTGCCCCTGGCCTCATTTTTTCCCAACCAAGCCCCATTTCCCATTCTTTTTTCATGTTTTGGCATATTTTCAACATCATAGAGCCTTTCTAGACCCGTTGGGTAGCTTGTCCTCTTTTTTTGAGAAATCACCCAAAAATCCAAATTTTCGTTTGATCTCTCGAGGGGGAAATATACTAGCATAATTCTTCTTACTAGGGCAGTAGTGGGGCATCTGAAAAAGTCATAAATTTTTTAATTTTGATCTCGGAAAGGTTATTCTTTGAACCAATGCAACAGGTACATTCCTTCAAAGGGGGGAAAAAAGTAGACGTTCAAATTATCCTGATTGATATCGTGCACTCTATTCTGATTCACTAAGACCAATTCTTTCTTAATCACTTCTTTACTAACCAATTAATTGAATAACCCCTATTTAATTAATTCATCAAGTTTCCTATTTTAATCAAATAAATCAACTTTATTTGATTAAATCTAATAATGATATTCTTTGAATTAAATCATCTTATTTAATTAAATCATAATGTTCCTCTTTTGATTAAATAAATTATTTTATTTAATGAAATCCTAAATTCATCTCTTTAATTAAATAAATCATCTTTTGATTATGTCTAATGTTCTTCATTTAATTGAATAAATCAAAATTTATTTAATTAAATTACTAATGTTTAATATTCCTCTCATTTGATTTAAATAAATCTAAAAATATAAATCAAATGTCATATCAACTAGTTCTATCTAAAGTTAATTAAATCCTAACTAACTCCTAACTCTAATCCTGAAATCCTCTAGCTTTTGCAACTTGCACATATAAATCAATTTATTTGATTTATTAATTCATCTATTTCCATTAAAAAATGGCATCTCTTTGGAATATTCCATCAATTTGAAATCTCCCTCCCAAAAGGTCTTGTCCTCCAACATGGAATTTATGGCTCTTACATGTCCTTTTTCTTGAGCCAACTTGACATTAATTCATTTAACAACTCTTCCTCCACAAGCCATCTTTTGAATGTCAAACTCCATCTATATGCATTGACTTGCACATTGTTCAAAATGTGCTCCACCTATCTTCAAAAGCATGTTGACAAGTGGCAAAATTTCATTGGTCTATCTTTAATCCCACATCCTTCAGATTTCTCATTCTTCCATCCTTCTTTCCTATAAATAGAGGACTTATCTATTGATATTGGATCCACAACTTCATGCAAGATTACTATCTACAAATTTTGAGCAGGGTCATCCATATTTTCATCCAAGTTCTCATATTTTTCATCAATCTTAGCTAGGTTATTGATAATTTTCATCAAGGAGCACACAATCATCATCAAGCTCAACAAGGAATTTGGAAAGGGCTTCTTTCCACTTAAAAGAAGCACCGATTCCCCCATGAGATGCTGGTTTGAATGTTTTGAATAAGATTTCTTAGCTTTCATTTGGTTAACTTTGTTTTGTTTCTTGTTCATTGTGTTTGAATGAATTGCATGGGGAATGTTTGTTATAGATTTGTTTATTGAATAACATTGGATTGTTCGATCATATTGGAATAGGTCTATTCCAAGCATTCACAGGTTCCAAACAAGGTTCTATTGTTTCACCTTATGTTTCATGTTCATTTCATTCATGTTTCATTTGTCATTAAGGTTTGACTACCAAAATAGGGTTTTACTAAGGAAAACTCCCATTCCCTAACATATCAGCATTTCTCTCTCTCTCTCTCTCTACATGTCTAATTACAGATCTAGGTGTTTTAGAGCTTAAAGATCATTTGAAGACTAAGTTGCAAGATTGAGGAAAGCTGTCAATTTGTCACAAAATTGTCATCTTCAGATCAAGTCACCTATAGAGCAGAATTAAGTGTTTCAGACTTAGAGATTTGACAAGTGAAAGCTATAGGAGAACATTAGAGGATATCAAAGTTTTAGATCAACCCTGATACTAGGACTAAATCACCACTTGTGGCATATGACTCCCAGTATATCATATTTTAAGCATTTTTTGTAGATCCTAGTTTAGTAGTTTTAGATTTCGGTTTCGGCCCAAAACCCTAAAATAGGACTAAATTAACCCTACTGTCGTCTAAGTATCAGTGTGCATTAAACTTCAGATTTTAGAGAGCGCTTTCCTTGTTTCAAGATCCTTTAGTTTTCTAGGTGCCCCTCTATCCTTTCTCAATTCATTATTTTGATTTTCAATTTCTTATCTTAGGTTGCATAGTTAGGTTTACATATCATTTGCATCTCCTTGTTTCCAAGCCTGTGCTTGGTGGTGAACCCCTTTTTAGTCTTTAATCACACCCCTAGGATACCTTATTGTAGATCTCTTTCCTTCATTTCCATCCATAGATTGAGATCTCTAAGGTTTCCTTGAATGAAACTTGAAGGAAATTGGTGGAGGAACCCTAATCCCCCTTTCATACTAGGACACTAGCCTAGGACTCAAACCTTTCCAAATTAAGTGTTGTGAAACATTATTATTGAATGTCATGCTTTATCGCTTAAAAAATGCAAGTAATAAGGCTTGATTTGAATTTAAGGGGATAATTAAGGTAACTTTAACCTCAATTAATTAATAAATCCCTAGACTAGTGTGAAAGTGTAAAGATACACATTGCGACACCCTAAATAAGGCACCATTAAGTCTATTTTATCATTGATTATTCATTCCCAAATTAAGTGTGAAAAGGGGTTTTTTTTTCTATACTATAGTAAATCTTGCATAGTCACCAGAAGATTCCAGATTCTTCTTAGATTCTTGTAGCAAGACTAAATTTCCCTACCCAGTGTATAAGTCTAGGTACACTTCAAAAAGTAGAATTTTAGTGTTGCAGACCTTTCTTGGATTGCATCATTATTCAAGGTAACCTACTTCATTCTCTTTTTTCAATCTAATTTAATGTCTTTAAGCTTCTAGGGTTTAGTGCATGAGTGTTTACATTCCTGCTTTGAAGCTTCATTTTAATAGTGAACCCCCATTTAGTCACACATGAAAACCCCTATTCCTTCCCTCAATTGAGTCACTTGGTTGAGGGATCTTGGTTTCCTAATGAGCTAAAGTGTGAAATAGGTCCCAAAGTTCCATCTCCAAAAACGTTGGACACCCTATTTCCATTCGGTTCATTTTGGTGAACACAACCTTTGGACACTTGAATTTATAATTTGGAGAACATTAAAATTCCCAGATCTAGATTTCATTAACTTTGCATTATATTTGCATTAGTTGAATTGCATTTAGGGATTCTAAATATTACATTACTGAAAAGTGCATATAGGTTGCATTTTTACATCTTGCATCATTGAATTTCATTGTAAAACTCTACTTGCACACATTCATTTGAGCATACAACGTAGAAACCTTAACATCAACTCAAAAAAAAATGAATTTAGTTCAAAAACCCTAACCTAGGACTCATTTGCCCACTTGCGCAATTTAGTCCCTATACAAGTGTTTTTTCTAGGTTTTTTGAAATTCTATGCTGTTTGATTTTTAGTATTTGAACCTTCAAAAACAATAATTAGGACTCATTCACCCATTTGGATGATTTAGTCCCGAATCAAGCTAAATCTACATTGAATATCATTTAAAACTTCATTTTTGTGCTTTTGTTTGTTGTTATCATATCTCAATTTTACTTTGTTGAGTTTGTATTTCATTCATTTCATTAGGTCTAGCTTAGTTTGGTTTCATTTCAAGTGCATTTGTAAACATAAGAATTGGAATTAAATCATATCATTTATCTTTTTTTCATTACATTTATCTTGCATTCATTGATTTCCCTTTGCATGAGCTTTACAACTTTGTGTCCTGCTGCTAATACTATAGTGAGATGTAGTTTGAGAATCATGTAATCCCACAATAACACACTCATCATGGATCTTGGGTCATCTAGCTCTTTCACTCATAGTGTTGAAACTCATTTACTAGGTATGGACCATACCCTTGACAACTCTTTACCTTCAAGTAATGTGACAAGTTTTGAAACAATGGTTGCTAGTGTCCCTCAAGAAAATATAATCCAAATCCAAGAAGAATTGGAAAATCTACAAAACCAAGTTAGTACTAAAAACACTTCCAAGATAGGTATTCCTACCATAGATAGCATACACTAAATGATTGAAAGTGAAAAAATAATAGAGATTGTGCATAACTTAGCTCAGCTTTTTGGAAAACATATTACCTCATGACTAGTTGTGCTCAAAATTTGAACAATGTCCAAAGTTAAGGAGGAACCCAAATTAATCCTGCTACAACCATTTCATTTATTCCTACATACATCAACCCTCAAGTTACCACAACGATGCAACCTACTAGTAATATCATTCCTACCTTGGGTATTTCCACTAGCAATCTTTGTACCTTTGTGGCATCTCATGTCATATCTTCTACCACTTTACCTCACATAAGTGTTTCACTTTCCCCTCAAACACATACACACCTCCACCATATTCACATCCATCCCAAAACATAACCAATGATACCATTCTTAATCAAGTTTTGCAAACTGTTTCATCCCTTTAATGAAAAATTTCCACCATAAACCAAAATCAAAATGGCCAACCTTCATACTATGTAGAAAACAATCATTTATCCTTGGAGATATTAAGAATGCAATTACCACAAGGTATGGAGATTCATAGGTTTGAGAAATATGGAAGGAGAGGAGATCATTCTAACAATGTTTCCACTTACATTGCCTTATGTAGTGATTTCATCCTTGAACATAAGCTCTTAGCTAAGCTTTTCCCTAGGTCCTTGAAAGATACCACTTTAGAATGGTTTTCCTCATTACTGAATAACTCAATTCATTCATTCAATGAAAATTTTTAGGCCTTTACTAACCATTTCCAAGTGTAGATGAATCCTAAGATAACATTAGCTGACTTAATGAGATGTAAGCAAAAGGATGATGAAAAGGCCACTGACTTCATTTCACGCTACCAATTGCTTTATTCCCAAATTGACATAAAGATTCTCGATCATCACCTTCAATGAATTTTCATTGAGAAATTATAAAATAAGATGCAAGATAAGATTGGTATGATGAAATTTACTTCCTTTGTACACTTGTGTACTACCCTTCATGATTATCAAAACTCAACTAGTATTTGTGAAAAAAAACCCACCCCTAGCCATCTTGAAAAGTCCAAATCCACAACTCAATACAATTACCAACCTTTTAGGAAAAAAAAAGAGAGGATTTCTTCAAATAAATCCCTGTCAACCAACCCAACATGTTGATACCCAAGTGGCTACTATAAAGAAGACAATCCTTTTACATTTTGGGATCTAGCTAGACAATTTACTCCCTTACCTGATACCCTCCATAACACCATGTTACAACTTCTAGAAAATAACTTGATTTGATCCTACTAGGACATTACCTCCAAGCTTTAGATCAAATGCTTATTTTCATTTTCACCATTTAAATGGACATGATACAAAACATTGTAAGAATCCTAAACACACAGTGCAAGACCTCATTGATTCCAATCATATTCAATTAGTGGTATCAATGTTTGAGGAAATAAGTCCATTTCCCCTCCCAACCAAAACATGCAAACTTTTACCAACCCCATGCCAAATCATAATATCTCATTTGTAAAAGGTAGTGAAACTAAGAATGATGTATTGAATGTTGACACAGATGATGACAACATGGATACTAATGAGCAAATTCCTATGGATAACATGATTGGATTGATCAAAATACATGTAGAACAGTCTAGATAAATGAGAGGGGGGGTCAATCAGTTATTATAAAACAATTTTCTTGACTTTAATTAATCTAGAGAAAACTTAAATAAATCAGATAATAATCTAATAGATATGAACATGAAATCACATAACAACACCATGCACAAAGAACACTAGAATTTACATGGAAACCCAAGAAGGGAAAAACCATGGAAAATGGTAATTCTCAATTATAAAATAGTGGTTAAGGTGACACTAGTTAAGGTGATTTTTACAAAGGGATCACTACAAATTTTCTCATTATAAGTAAGGATCATTATCAGTGAGCTCACTACCTGGCTATTACATCCAAAGATAAAAAGGATCACTGCCTACAGAAAAAGGGATCACTGCCAACAAAAAATAACTCACAACCATAAGAATGATGAAAGGGAATCCACGGCTGAAATAACTGTCACTAAAAATGACACTAGATAGAATCTTATTGTCTAATTCCTTCGGTCATATAATTTTTCATACTTCACAATGTCTGGATTTTTGCATTCATCACACTTTCTTTCATTGAATAGAATCAAATTTTACTTATACCATTCTATGCTTCCATAAAATTCTAAGTTGGCCAAAGATAATGTATTCATAATCTCCTAAGTTATCCAAACACAATTTGAATTAGGTTACCACAAAACATTCCCACGGTAGAGAGGAATGAAACATGGACCAATCAGAACCTCCTCGCTCAAATCAACATGCTACCATGATATCCGAAAAATAGAATATACACGTTACAATGCAAATAATGTTCAGGAACACATTAACCAATTTCCATATTACTCTGGACCCATAAGAGTGTATCTCATTATGTTGCAAAATAAATAGGACCAGGACATGCACAACCAAAGATAGATCATCACAACACATTTAGAGCTCATCAATCCAGATTACCAAAGCATCAAAATCAATCAACCAAGATATGTTGATATCAATGACAACAATCAGCATCACATTCCAACAATCTCACCCTTTGTCATTGATGGAAACATCCATCAACAACAAACAAAACAATAACATCTTCTTTCCTTCTTTTCTTGCTCCCCTTATGAGGAAGCCTCCTAGCATTGATCTAGATAAGAGTGAACATGTAATATCTTGGACCAATGCACACCCTGGTGCACATTATTATAGATTAGGAGGGGGAAAAGCCCATAACTTCTACCGAAGATACTCAAAAGTATCTTTGCTCAATGGTTTTGTGAAAATATATGCAATCTGCTCTTTTTTAGGTACATATTCAAGTTTTACCTCATTTTCCAACACCTTCTCTCTCAAGAAATGATATTTAATGGATATATGTTTCATTCTAGAGTGTTGTACTAGATTCTCAGAATTTTTTATTGCACTAGTATTATCACACATAATTGACACCATTTCATCAAATGATATGCCAATGTCCTTCAATTTTTGTTTCATCCATAGTACCTAAGTGCAACATGAGGATGCTACAATGTATTACACTTTAGCAGTAGATAAAGACACAAAATCTTGTTTCTTACTTGACCAAGCAACCAACTGGGAGCCAACGAAATAAGCTCCACCACTTGTGCTCCACTTGTTATCAACACATCTGGCCCAATTAGCATCAATTTATGCTATCAAATTGAAATCTAAGTCCTTTGGATACCATAACCCCATATCTTCTATACCCTTCAAAATATCTAATCATTCTTTTTACTGCAACAACATGTGATTCCTATGGTTCTTGATAAAATCTAGCTACTAAACAAACAACATACATAATGTTTGGTCTAGTAGAAATCAAATATAACAATCCTCCAATCATTGACCTATACATGCTTGCATCATCTTTAGGTGAATCATCTTTTTTCAATTTACATCTGGTAACAAAAGGTGTACAAATCTGTTTGGAGTTCTCCAACCCAAACTTCAATAATTATTTAGTATACTTGGACTGAGAAATGAAAATTCCTTTATTATTCTGATTTAGTTGTAGTCCAAGGAAGAAATTTAGCTCACCTATCATAGACATTTTGAATTCCTTCTACATTTCATCTGTAAATTTTCCACACATATCATCATTTCCTCCAAAGATTATGTCATCAACATAAACCACAATAATCAACATTTTATCTAAGTGAACTCTGTTGTATAAATTACTTTCAGCAGATCCCTTTTGAAATCCTTATCCAACTAGATACTTATATAATCTACCATACCAGGCTCTAGGTGACTACTTCAACCCGTATAAAGCTTTCTTCAACTTGCAAATAGCATTTGGCTCACTTTCAAACTTCAATCCCTCTGGTTGCTCAATGTAGACTTCTTCCATCAACTCTCCATTCAAGAATATAGATTTTACATCCATTTGATAGACTTTGAAATCCTTAAAAGCTCCAAAAGCTAGAAATATCTGGATTGCTTCCATCCAGGCAACAGGGGCATATGTTTCTTCAAAGTCAATACCTTTGACCTAAGTGTAACCTTTGTAAACCAATCTTCCCTTGTTTCTCATTACCTTTCCATTTTCATCTATCTTGTTCCAGAATACCCACTTTATTCGAATTATATTTTTGTCTACCGATCTGGGCACAAGTTCCCAAGTCTAATTTTTCTCTATCTAATCAAGCTCTTATTTCATTGCTTTCACTCAATTCTAATCATTACATGCTTTTTCCACAGTCTTTGGCTCAGTCTTCAAGAGTAGACACAATAATACTTTCTCTTGAGTTTCTTTTCTTCTTGTGATGATTCCCTTATTTTTATCTCCAATAATCTAGTTTTTTGAGTGGTTTTTTTGTGCATAATTTGGGGTTTTAGTTGTAGTCACCGGAGCCTCCTCTCTCTCTTCTTCTTTCTTATCCTTTTTTTCTTTGTCATCATATTATTCATATTCAATATTCCTGTTAGGACTTCTCTACATATCTTCATCTACTTTCACATTCGTACTTTCAACCATCTTGTTCAGTCTCTTTTTGTAACACCGATACACTTTACTTCTTGTAGAGTAACCCAAAAATATTCCTTCATCTACTCTACTATCGAACTTTCCAAGATTTTCCTCATCTCTCCAAATGTAGCATTTTCTTCCAAATTTTTTGAAGTATTTTACTATGGGAGCTCTTCCATGCCATAGCTCATATGATGTCTTTCCATACCTCCTCCAGAATAGTACTCTATTAAGAGTGTAAAATGTTGTGTGTATTTCTTCTCTCTAGTAGACCTCTGGTAAACCTGCTTCATTGATCATTATTCTAGTTGCTTCTTGAACTATTTGGTTCATTCTTTCCAGTACACCATTCTACTGAGGTGTTCTAGGGGTAGATAGTTGTCTTTTAATGCCATGTTTTTCATAGAATTTATTGAATTCATTAGAAGTAAACTCTCCTCCTCTATTAGATCTTAAGCAATTGATTCTTTTGTCAACTTCATTCTTAACTCTTTCCTTGAAAATATTGAATTTTTATAATGCCTCTAATTTTTCTCTTGAAAATACAACCCAGGTTAATTTGGAATAATCATCAATTAAAAGCATGAAATACCTCTCACCTTGTAAGCTTATTGTTTTGGTCAGACCACATAGGTCAGTGTGTACAAGGTCCAACAAACTAATAGACGATTCTTCTTTTCTTTAGAACGTTTCTCTAGTCTATTTTCCTTCTTGACATCCTTTGCAGATAGTGTTGTCTGGTTTGGTCAGTCTTAGAAAATATTGGACTACTCTTGTTGAACTTATCCTTACCAAATTTTCAAAGCTAATGTGGCACATCCTTTAGTGCCAAAGCCAATTGTCATTGGACTGAGAAAATAAGAATCAAGCTTTGTATCTTCTTCCAGTTGATACATGTTCCCACTTTTTCTTTTTCTAGCTACAATAATAGTTTTGGATCTCTTTCAAATCTCACAACCATCATCCTAAAACACCAAATTATAGCCATTTTCGTATATCTTTCCAACACTTAGAATATTATGATATAAACCCTTCACATAGTAAGAATTGTCAATGTTATTCTTTCCATCAAATGTAATAGAACCAATTCCAAAAATCTGTGTTTTTTTATCATCTCCAAATATCAAAAAACCTCCATCATATTTCTCAAGCTTCACAAACTTACTTTTATCAACAGTCATATGATTCAAACATCCACTATCCATTAGAAATTCATCTCTATTTCTTATAAAAATAATGCAACTTTAGTGTTATCATCATATTTCAGACAAATATTAGAGATATCAAATCTAGGTTCATCCTTTTCCACCAAAAAAAACAATCCTCATGATTTGATTCATCATCTAAGATGAAAACATTCTCATTAACATAGTATGCCTTCTTATTGATCTTTTAAAAAAATTCCTTATTCCTTTTTTTGGACACTTAGTTGCTAAATGACCAATATCTCCACATCTAAAGCATTTAAGAGGTAACATACCTTTGTACTTTCTGATACCTCTCTTTAGTTTCCTTGTGAAATTTGCTTCCAACTCATCTAATCTTTCATCATTTGGATCCTCTTCTATCTTTGTGGCTTTGAAGGTTGTTTCAGATTTATCCTTTTCTTTTCCAAATTTCCTCATCTCAAATGAGGTCAAGGTGCCAAATAGTTGCTCTCTAGTGAATTTCTTTAGATTATAAACTTCCTCAATAGCTAAGATCTTGTCATTGTAGCTCTTTGGTAGAGTCGTCATAATCTTCTCCATAACATAGATTCATCTGTCAGAGTGCCTGGGTATGTGCAGGATCATGATGGGCCAAAAAGTGGCAATATGATGGGTATGTGGTTGACGACTTTTTTTTTACCCAAAATTGATGAAATCAAAAGGGTTTTTAGAGGAGATTCTCAAATTTCCACCAATATAAATTATTCTTTACTTTGAATTTAATAAGTAATTATTATTCATTTTCTATTTGAATTACGACTAAAGTCCTATTGATAGGCTGATTGAAAAACATCTATAGCTTTCAAGCGGTATCAAATTTTTGAATCCAAAACATGTGTCACATTCTATGATTCAGCTATAAGATTAAAAAATAAAAATGAATTTCATGAAGTTTTGACCAAGTTAAGGTGAATGGGACATAAGTTTTTATATTTTTCAAAATTTGTAATAAAAATTCATAATTAATTATTTACTTGGAAAAAATTACAAAAATATGCATCACATCGGGACATGACTCCTCTAGTTATATATATAAAATATTATAGAAAAATATTATCATTTTATTGTGGTTAGGGTGGTCAGACATACACCTACTTATTTTTTCCCTAAATTTAAGTACTACTTGCATTGAAATTTCAAATTTTCACCAAATAGATTTTTTTAAAAACAAACAGAGTAGTTTAGAAATTACATTCAATTTTCTACATATTCTATTCTTACATATTTTTGAAATAATATAGATAACTTATTCAAATTTTTACATCAAGTTTCCTAACTCTAATTTTTCTAATTTTTTTGCCACTTAAGGGCCTGTTTTTTCCATGATGATCCTGCACATACCCGCCTCCATGATTTTTGACTTCACTTACTACACTGTCAACTCTCTGAAAGTAGCTTACTATATCCTCACCTTCTTCCATCCTTAAGTTTCCATATATGTGCTTAGTTGTCAAATTCTTTGATAATTTGACTCTATCATCTCCTTCATAGATTTCTTTCAAATTTTCCCAAACTTCATAAGCGGTTCCCAATTAAATAACTTTTGTTAGCTCAGTCTTAGAAAAAGCACTAAAGATTGCATACCTTTTCTTCTCATTCTCTTCATAGGCTGAAATCTCATCTGCAGAACTAGGATTAGTTGTTAGTTCAACACATTTTTTCTCAACTACTTTCCAAGTCTTGTAGCCTAGAGAGATCAGATAACCTCTCGTTTGCACTTTCTAGAAATTGCAGTTAGATCCATCAAACATAGGAATTTTCAGTTTGTGTTCCATCAAATCTACCCCAAGTGGTTAAGCTCGTCCTCTAGGAACCAAAGCTTTGATACCAATTGTAGAATAGTCTTGATAACTAAGAGGGGGGGTGAATCAGTTATTATTAAACAATTTTCTTGACATTAATTAATTTGGAGAAAATTTAAATCAATTAGATAATAATCTAACAGATATGAACATGAAAGTACATAACAACAATATGCATAAAGAACACTGGAATTTAAGTGGAAACCCAAGAAGGAAAAAAAATGGAGAATGCTAATTCTCAATTATGAAACACCAATTAAGGTGACATCTGTTAAGGTGATTTTTACAAAGGGCTCACTGCCAAGTTGCTCAATGCAGGTAAGGCTCACTGCCCAACTATTACAACCAAAGATAAAAAGGCTCATTGCAAGTAAGGCTCACTACCCAACTATTACAATCAAAGATAAAAAGGCTCACTACCTACAAAAAAGGGGTTCACTATCAATAGAAAACAACTCATTTCCAGAAGAATGATGAAAGGTAATCCACCATTGAAATAAATGTCACCAACAATAACACCAGATAGAGTCTCACTTTTTGTTACCTTTGGTCATATACTTTCGCCTATTTCACAATGTCTATATTTTCACATTCATTACAATTCCTTTCATTGGACAAAATCAACTTTTACTTATACCATTCCAAGCTTCCATAAACTTCTAATTCAACCAAACACAATATCTTCATAATCTCCTAAGTCAACCAAACATAATTTGAATTAGGTCACTACAAAACATTGTCGTAGTGGAGAGGAATGAAATGTGGACCAATCAGAACCTCCTCACTCAAATTAACATGCTACCATGATATCTAACAATATAATATGCACATTACAATGCAAACAATGTTTTGGAACACATTAACCAATTTCCAAATTGGTCTGAACCCATAAGAGTGTATCTCATTATGTTGCAAAATGAATAGGACTAGGACAAGCATGACCAAAGATAGATCATCACAGCACAACATCTGAAGCTTGCCAATCCAAATCACCAAAGCATCAAAATCAATCAACCAAGATATGTTGACATCAATGCCAACAATCATCATCACGTTCCAACAATACAACCTCATAATGGCCAAACTAAAATACCTCTTGACATTGCTTTCTCATCAAAATATATAATTAGAAAGGCACTTGATGCTCCTCTTTAAATAGCTAGCTAAATCAATGATAAGCCCAGTAATGGGATATTAATCGATCTTTTCTATGGAGATAATGTGATCACTGAAGAATCCTTTCTTGTGCATGAACTCTATCAAGATATATATGATAAACCGAAAGCATGGATAAAAAACATAATGGTTTTTCTTTCCCTAAAATAGGTTTGATCATTCTTCCTCTAAAATTTGGACAGAAACAATTAGATCTCTCATTCTCCATCATCCTGACATTGGATCGATTTCATGTGAAGCTTGGTTACCCATGGCTATGCTCCATGGAAGTCATCCTGTCAGTTGTGCATAAATGTTTAAAGTTTCCCTTTGATAATGAGTTCCTTACTATGCACCATAGTGGCCTTAATCATGTGTCTTCCCATGGAAATTTCTCATTGTATTTCTTTTGGCCCGAACCTATTGAACCTATTAGACCTCATGAAGATTTCTTTTCAAATCCTATCAAAAGTTTAAGGATAAACACAGCAGAATTATCCCTTTGAAACATACCTCAACCCATGATTGAGCCTCCTATCCTTGAGGAAACCATTATTGAACCAAAAACCCTTCCCAATAACCAAGATCAAACTATTCCTATCTCCTACAAAGGACCAAGAGACAACCAAAGCAATCTTGTTGTGCCTCCTAAGATAAAACAAGTTTACAAAGCTAAAGAGAAAGTGGTTGAACAACCTCCCATGGTTTCTTTTGTTCCTCCTCTAATGGAAGAGAAGAAACCCATGGTTGATAAACCTACTCCTATAGATTCAACACAAATTGAAAATGGTACCAAAAGAAATAGAAATGCTAGAGAGCATAGGTGTAGATTTTTTTCTCTTTCTCAAAGGTTAAATGAGGAAAATAACAATTAAAATCAACATCTAAACTCTACTGAAGCAATAAATCATGAGTCTCCCTCTTCACCACAACAAAAAGATCCTATATTGCAACCACAATAGGGACTATCAACTTCTTTAGAAATGATCATTCAACCTCCCTTTGTGATTAACTTAGACGATGATGATGAGATTTCTAAAATTGATGAAGAAGTGCATAATGAATTAAATTTATTATTTTCTTCTTCCATGAGCGTATATGATAACAATGATGATGATCCTCCTAAAAAGATTGACACACCATGTATTGAGCTTTGTGATGCTCCTAGTACCGCACTTTCTATTGACCCTTTGGCAAGTGATCTGCTTTCCGCATACAATGAATAAGATTGGGATTCAAATGATCTGCTAATAGGTTGACTCATATGTGCCTTACTAGT
The DNA here is from genome assembly GCA_007258455.2 of Sequoia sempervirens. Classification (NCBI taxonomy): domain Eukaryota; kingdom Viridiplantae; phylum Streptophyta; class Pinopsida; order Cupressales; family Cupressaceae; genus Sequoia; species Sequoia sempervirens. The sequence continues at coordinate 18,309 of VDFB02113933.1, forward strand.
CTTGTCTTTGTTGTTTTTTTCATGTCCTTTGTGTGACTGCATATCATAATGTGATCTCTCGTGCCATTCTATTTGGTGTATCTCTCTCTTTGTGACATTCCTCTATTTGCATCTACATTCTTCTATATGTTGTAAACCTTTATCTTTTCTTTGTTTTTTGTTTTCCTTTTGGGGATGAGGCAAGGCATTGAGACATTCAGGTCTCTTCCATGTTGACCCAAAATGTATTATCCTTTATCTTTTCATTATCTTGTATTCTCCTTCTTGGGATAACGCAAGCTGTCAAAACATTTAGGCCTCTTTCATGTTGACCCAAAATATTTTCTTTTTTTTCACTCTCTTTGTGTCATTCTTCCTTGATCCATGAGTATTTTTGGAATGATGAAATTTTGGAGCTCTCCAACAACATTGTAGCAAAGGCATATTGACCTTGAATCTGTAGATCCCTTGAGTGTTATTTTTGGATTTCATTTTTGGGGAAACCCCTTTTCATGATGTAGCTTCATTTGGAAACATATGACTTGGCATAGGGCTTTTCAAATAAGCTCTCATGTCTTGTTAGCATTTATCATTTTCTACATTAAATTAATTTCTCACAACATGGTGTTTAGCAATTTCTTTAAAGTTGGGGCCTACATTGGCATTATTCTTTTACATTTTACAACTTATGTATGATTGTGTGGTATTCTTACTTCATGTGATTCATCTTTGTCTTGGTGATGAAATTGGGTGTAATTTCTTTCAAGAGCATGATCTCTCTTAGCATATTATATTCCTCTTAGTGGTAATGCCAAGCGAAGTGCACTCCCTAAGTTGTGAATCTTCTATTCTTCGATTGGTCCTCTCTTGGAGACATTTTGCATGATGTTCTCTAAGTTGAGACAATACATGAACTAAGAAAAAACCCCTTTGAACATACCTTGTACACTATTTTTTCATTTACAATAACTATTATATGGCCACCTTAAATATAACACGCTTTGCTTTCCTATGGAGACATCTTGTTTGTTCATGGGTGTTAGCATTCAAATGTTTGCTTGCCTCATGGATCCTATCATTTTTGTTGTGTGGTACCTTATCAAAGTTATCAAGAGGTATATCTTTGGTATGGTTAGCATATGTGACCTGACCTTATGCATGAATTTTCCATAGCCACTTTCTTGTCTATGTGGGTGCATACTGGTCACATGCATATGTGTCTCACTGGGGGCTCACCTAGTGGATATCAGATTCCACTGGCCCGCGTGAGCATGCATGTTGTTTGCATAGTGATCATGTTCCACTTGTAAATTTTTTTTGGACAAACAACTAAGGCTTGATCCACATCGTGTTGGAAAAATATTCAAGGCTTGATCCACCACTCTTTTTCTTTTTCTTTCTTCTTTATGTATTTGATAGTGTATTCTTGTACCCTGTTGTTGCTTCATACATTATTCACATGTGTGTTTTTTTGTGCTTATGTTGGTTTTCCATAGGATATTGATCCTAGGGGATTGATCATCCCTCTTGATCATTGTCATCCTATCTCACTAGAATTGGTACACTTGGACCCCTCTTGATGCAAGCTTGTCTACTTTTGTGTGAGATTGAAGCAAGTTCCTCCTCTCACTAAAGTGGGGTCTAAATTTAGTATAGAAAAATGTATCCCTTTAAATTTTCACATTTGTTTGGGCCCTCCCTATTGAAATTTGGCTTCTTTATGCCTTATTTGTTCCTATTTTGTATCCACAATCCTTATTTAATACATTTTTCTATGGATAATCTTGAAATTTAACAAATGAAAAGTCATAATTTAATGATTTTGGTAATGTGTTCCAGATTTAGGGATCTAGGACTCATATGCCACCTTGGGCATATGGGTCCCACCTAGGTCTTGGGACCTGATTTTAAATATTGCATTAAACTTAACATTTCTTGTTGTTTGTGTCCCAGGTTTAAGACACTAGGACTCATATGCCCAACCTAGCGTATGAGTGTTGCTTTAACCTAGACCTATTTTAAATCAAATTCTTGGCAGGATTTTATTATCCTAGATCTGATGTTGTCTTGTAGTGTTGTAATTTTAGGAAGTTAGGCATAAAAAAGTATAAATACAATGTTATTTCAAATAATTTCTTTTAATGTAAGCAATCTAGAAATTTTCATGAGAGAAATTTGATGAGATCAAGAGTATTCAAGATCAAATCATCAAGCATTTGGAGTAGCATTCAAGATTCAAGCATCATGTCAAAGTCTTCATAAATCATGTGTGTTTGTGAGCTAACATTTGTGATGTAGATTTTCATGATTCACGCAAGCATTCAAAGACATCATCTCATATCAAGATCAAGAGTCACGATCCACATCTATTGGAGCCATTTAACACAAGTTTTTAGCCTTTATTTCAATGGTTTAGTGAGTTGTAACATTGCATTTTTTCATTCATCATTCCTCCATGCTATTTCATTTCATTTCAAGGTTTAATTACCAAAATAGGGTTTGACCAAGGAAAACCCCTATTCCATAACACAACAACATTTTCCCCTCATGATGTATAATTACATATCTAGGTGAATTGGAGCTTGAAGATCCTTTAAAAAAAAGTTGCAATTTAAGTTTTCAAAGTTTTCATCTTCATAAAAACTCACCTACAGGCTAGAATTCAGACTTTTAGACTTGAAGAATCAGACAAGATGAAAGTTGTAGAAGATCACTAGAGGCTAGAGAAATATTATTGAAACCCTAGTAATAGGACTAAATCGCCCATCTTAGTGTATGAGTCCATGTATAGCCCTTTTGTCATTTTTTTGTAGATCCTACACAATCACCAAAAAATCCAGATTCTACCCAAATTCCTATAGCAGGACTAAATCACCCAACCTAGTGTATGAGTCCCAGTACAGTTCAAAAAGAAATCTTTTAGTGTTGTAAACCTTGATTGGATTACATCATTCTTCCAAGTACCCTTATATTTCCTTCTCTTTTGTCAATCTAATTTAATGTGTTCAAGCTTCTAGGGTTTAATGCATAATTTTTTGAATTCCTCCTTTGAAGCTTCATTTTAATGGTGAATCCCCTTTTAATCACACAAGGAAACCCCTATTCCTTCTCTCAATTAAGTCACTTGGTTGAGGGATCTTGGTTTCCTAATGAACTAAAGTGTGAAATAGGTCCCAAATTTCCATCTCCCAAAAGGTGGACATCCTATTCCAGTTGGTTCAGATAGAAAAGAGAAGTGGAGACAAGTGATAGGAAGCCTTTGAGGCACTCGAGGAGAGACTCGCTACATTACCTATGTTGGCATTTCCTGATTTCACTAGACTATTTAACATGCAAAGTGATTCATTGGACTATGTTATTGGAGGGTTGTTGGTGTAGGATGAAAATCAAGTAGCCTATGAGTAAAGAAAGTCGAAATATATGTAGAAGAACTACACTACCCATGCGAAGGAGATTATCGGGATCATCTGATGTCTTAGAACTTGGAGATATTATCATTTGGGAACTCATTTTTTTGTGAAGATAGACAATGTTTCATCAACTTATTTTAATACTAAGGAAAAATTGAGCCCAAATTAGGCTTGATGGAAAGAGTTCTTAGCAAAGTTAAATTTTAAGATCCTCTACAATCCATGGAAGAATAATGTGGCAGTGGATTCTCTAAGAAAAAAGGCTCAGTTAGCTATAGTGGAAGAAGTCGTGCATGAGGCAGATCCAAGAGAGATTCATGTGGTATTGTCCAATGAGGTATTCGAGTCCATCAACGAAGGACTAGACATGGACCTTCAAGTAGCATAGCTCTTCAAACAAGCAAAAGAGGGAAGGACTCAAAAGTTTAGTGTTAAGCATGGATTGTTGGTGTAGCATAGAAATAAGTATACCTTTTTCCCTTGCTTGATTCAAGAATAATTAATGATAAATTGGACCTAATGTTACCTTGATATAATGTTGTGAGGTGTTTTACACATCCACATTAGGTCTTGGACCCTTGCAAACTGAATAAAATGCATTTATCAATGTCTTGTAAAGGTGTTGTAAAGTGTTGTAAATGACTTTCACACTTTTCTAGACTTTTATTAAGCATTTATGTCTAAGGAACCCATTTTTTAATTCAATATTATAAACTTTATTTAATTGCATTCTCACATTAATCTAGAATGCTTGTAAATTAAACTTGGTTTTAATCTAGTGTTGTAATGTGTTTTACACATTCACATTGGATCTTGTGCCTTTCTAGGCTCTGTGGGCCTCATTTTAATGTTGTAGAGTGTATTTAATCACAGTATCACATTGAACTTTGTGTCCCTATCCCTAATCACCCTTTATTTAATCATTAATAGGCTCCTATGACCCCATATTGTGCATCCTGAGGCTTATTTTGATCAAAGATCCGATAAAATCAACATAAAAACTAAAATACTTCAATCCTGGACATCCTAGCTAGAAGAATAGCCCTTGCAGGACCCATTTGCCTAGTATGGTGAATGTGTCCCATTTGAGCTATTTTTTCAGTGTTTGAGTGGGAAAAATTAGGTTTAAAGTTTAATTTTCTTCAATGTCAACCTTAGGGATCAAATTAATGGGCATTTGAATGGATTTCCTATATAAAAAATGTGTAATCATTATTTCATTCATTCATTATCCATCTCAAGTCAAGGAAGCTACAATTTACCATTTTAAGGGCATCAAGATAGTAATCAAGATCAATTATGAGGGATTCAAGGGAAAAAATTTCATCCATTGTTGCAAAAATTCAAGATCTATCAACATGGCAAGATCTAGGTACTTTGAAGGATTGGATATCATTGAAGAATAATTTGAAACTTGTTGAAGTCATCTCCCTATTGGCAAGGTTAGAATATTCACAAAAGGGTCAATTATAGTGCCAAAAATCAGGGTTTCAAATTTGGACACCTGGGAAACAAAAAGAGTAGATCGACAGCTTTAGATTCCACTTTCGAGTTTTCAAAAAAAGTCAAAGTGGAATAATTTTCCATTAGTTGCGAATGAGTCCCATTGTACCTATTTTTTTGGAGATTTCTGCATATTCGGATATCCAATTACTTGAAATAGGCTCTTGTGAAGTTTTCCATATCTGGGACTAATTCGCCCAGAATGGTGAATGAGTATGACTAGGTTAGAATATGATCAGCAACATTTCTAGTCTCCATTCCAACCTCTACAAGTTTCCAGGTGCAAAATTTTTTCTTTACTTTCATGTTCTATTTTACTTGCATTTCTATTCATCTTTCTAGGTATTTTTGTATTTCATAGTGTTTTTTTAAACATCTTGCATTTTCTAGGTTTACATTTGGTAGTGAATCTCTTTTATCAAATTTTTTAGTTTTTAGAACAATCCCCTTTGATAGGTTTCAATCTTATTTTCATTACAATCTTAAGGGTTTTTTCTTGAGTGAGCCATTAATATTTTTGATACCTCTCTCCTATTAGGCCCAAAACTGTAGAAGTGCAAGAGAATCCCACATCCAAAAATATTTGGTTCATTTTGGTGAACCTGCTTTTCAAATACCTTCTTTTCTTATTTGGATTCCATCATCATCCTAGATCTATCTTGCATTGACTTTGTATTATAGTTTTCATTAGTTAATTGACATCTAGGGTTTCTAAAATTTTGCATTAGTGAAAGTGCATATAGGTTGCACTTTTGCATCTCAAATCATTAAAAATTTCTAAAATTCTGCATTTGCATCTTAGGTTTGCATCATACAACAAAAAAAACATAAAAATCAATCAAAAAAATCTATACATTTTTAAAAATATCCCCACTAGGACTCATTTTCCAGCTTGGGAAAATTATTCCTTTTGTACCCCTGAAACTGCCTTTTACAACACTAAAAATCTTGTTTCGACACTTCTATTTGCTGCCATTAACTACCTATTTCAGTTGGTAGAGTTTTTGTTACATGCATTTCACTAAATCTAGCTTAAATTGGTTTGTTTCATGCATTGCTTAATTTGGAATTTGCATTCACAACATTTCATTTTTCAGATCATTGCATAGTGTAATCAGTAAATTGCCTTGTTTGAAATCTGAAAATTGCATTTCATCCTAGGTCTTTACATTTCATTTTAATTTTGCATAGCTTCTAATACATTTGCATCATTAGAAATAAAATTCTCTACATTCATGGAAATTGTGGATAGCATTAGATTTCTGCAATTTTCATTTTCAGCATTAGTTCCTAGTTCATTTAGATCAGATTCATTAGAAACCAAAAATAAAAAAACTAAAAACATCAAAAGAAACAATTCAAAAAATGCTTAAATTTAGCAAAAGTATATCATCCAAACCCTTTAGTAGTGATGACTTAGATATATTAGATGAAGCCCTTAAGGACTTCCTCTCACTAAGATCATCCACTAAAGGTTTGACACAAAAGGATGCAAGAATTGATAATCATGATAATCATAACTGTTCTTCTCCCGATATCTCTCTCATTGGTGATGAAGGTATCTTTGTGAAAGAAGATACAATCATTGAAGATCATGAACGTCTTGCTTGTCTTCCTCCTCCCCCTTGGAAAGACACTATGACACACAAAATTGAGATCATGACCACTACTCCCAACACCTCCCCTATTTGTGGAAACACTTTAGTGAATAAGGATAAAATCATGATCAAACACATTTGTGTGGAGGATATGTTGATATTTGAGAACTATGACAATCCCACCTCTCCTACTCGAGAAGACATTATAGGACATGGGGATGTAAATATAGATAATCATGAAAAACAAACCCTTCCTTCTCCTAATATCTTCTCTAGACCTGAAGAAGATAGTTTAGTGCTAGAAGATATCCTTATTGAGACTCATGAGAATATTATTCATCCATTTCCTGATGCCCCTACCATTTGGGAAGACCTGTTTGAACAAAATAGTCTAGTCATTAGTAACCATAAAACTCCTACTTATCCTTCTCTTAATGCCTCTCCTATGAGTGATGCAGCTACTTTATCAAATCCAACCATGAAATGTGATCAACCTATTGATTTTCACTTTCCTAAAAGCTCTCCTACTAGGAAAGATACTATGGCACAAGAGAGTGAGACCTTAGAGAACATGAATGAAATCATCAACAATAAAAAAAATAAAATTTCCCCCTTTCCTATTAGCTCTCCTATTGGTGAAGAAGATATTATGGTGTTACAAGATCCCATCAATAAGAATTACAAGGAAAACGCCATGGAACAAGGAAACACCATCATTTCCAAGCAACAAAATCCAACCATGAATGACTCCCTTACCTATGATGAAGTCCTTTTTGGAGAACCAAACATTGAATGTCATGAACATCTAGTTTTTAGTTCTCCTAAAAAATCTTTAAATAGGGAAGGTATCATGGTGCTAGCCAGCATCAACACTATCATGTGCAAACCAAAAATCCACCTCACTCTAAAGCATCCTAAATTGCTTGACATGGATTTACCACCATCACAGGAATGCTTTGAAAATGATGAACCCTTGAACCAAATGTTAGGAGTTCATGACAAGTCACCTTCTACTCCTAAAAAAAAGAAGGTTACATGTGTTATGATTAATACCAAGCAAAACAATATAGAAAGAGAAAAGAAAATTGAAGACACAAAGTTATTGGAAGATGTTGAAAACACCTTTGATTTCATACCCATATCCATGGGAGCATACAAGCTCATAAGAAAAGAATATAAACAGAGAAAAGAGAAACTGGTAAGAGAAATACAAAAATCAAAAGCATCCACCTCAACCACCTTACAAGTAAACATGACATCCAAGAAAAACTTTGAGGCAATTGAACAACCACTAAATCTAAAACAAGTGACACAAATTTTTAGAAGTTTTTTTGAACTTATGAAGCAACTTGGGAAAATATGTGATGCTATAATACAAGGTTTACATGTCCCTATAAAGCCTAAAACACAATAAATGACTAATGATCTTGGTTATTGTCCCTAAAAAAAAAACCTGCATCCAATGTCAACACTATCACAAAAAATTCTTCCAAGAAAACTCTAACCTTGGTACACCCTAAACTGATAGACATCTCATTAAATATGTATCAAGTGTAAACTTTGTTTACTTATTGACATAAATAACATTAGTTTTTGCTCGTTGCCATAGTTGCATGTTTTACATTCATCGCAAGGAGTGGCATATCATCATTCATTCCAAGCTCACCCTTGGCCTTCACTAAGTGGGGACAAGGGGTTAGGAAGCCTTATCCCTATATGTCACATGTCGTTGTCTCTTTTGGCTAGTCGTTAACCTTTCATGAGCATATAAGAGCAAGCTTGGGATGTGGATGACATGTCTTAAGTTGACTCACATGTGATGTACTTATTCATGATGTAGCTCAATTCAGAAACATATGACATGGCATAGGGATTTCCAAGTTGGCTCTCATGTCTTCTTTCATGTCAATATGTATCATTGGCTACTTTAAAGCAATTTCTCATAGTGATGGTGTAGAAACCGCTTTAAAGTGGGGCCATACATAGATGACATCTTTTTGCAAAATTTTCATGGCGTGATTTCTCTTTTTCCTTGTGATGTGTCATCTTCGTGGTGGTGTCATTGGGTTTGATGTCATCCAAGAGTGTATGATCTACATAAATGGAATGATGTGAATGAGGCATCCCATGGGAAAAAATCTAACACTTTGACTTGTCCTCTCTTGGAGACATTAGGCACAATGCTCCCTAAGAAGAAGAGCTTACATGAAAAAAGAAAATCCCCTTTAACAAAATTTTTACATTTTAAAAGCATTTAGAAAAAGCATTACATTATGGTCCCTTATTAAAGTTATCAAGAGGTATAGCTTTGGTATGGTTGATTGGGAAGCCCAACCCAATGCATGACTTTCCCCATAGCCGCTTACGTGTGTGTGAGTGCATACCAGCCATGAGTGCATGTTTCTCATCACCTGATGGACAACCAAGAGTTCTGTTGCCTCAAAGTGAGTATGCATTTTTAGACAAATAGCCTAGATCTGATCCACATTATGTTGGAAAAATAGTCGAAGCTTGATCCACCTTTTTAATTTTTCTCATTTGTATTTCTCTTCCTTCTAGTTATTGCCATTGCATGATCGCATATCTTTTTTTTCTAGAAATCATTCACCTTATGTGTGTCCCTTATGCGTGTCCTTTTGTGCTCATGTCAGTTTGACTTACGATCCTGAATCTTGGGGGATTTTCTACCTCCATCTTCTTTATCCTAGACCATCTACATCGGTATTATTGGAGCCCCCTCGAATGTCTACTTTAGAGTGAGTTTGAAGCAAGTTCATCATCTCACTAAAGTGGGGGCTAAATATAGTGAAGAAAAAAATAAAGTTTTTCCCTTGCTTAATTCGAGAATAATTAATGATAAATTGGACCTAATGTCACCTTAATCTAGTGTTGTGAGGTGTTTTACACATCCACATTAGGTCTTAGACCCTTGAAACTGAATAAAATGTATTTATCGATGTTTTGTAAAGCTATTGTAAATTGTTGTAAATGACTTTCACACTTTTCTAGACTTTTATTAAGCATTTATGTCTAATGAACCCATTTTTTAATTGTATATTATAAAATGTATTTAATTACATTCTCACATTAATCTAGAAGGCTTGTAAATTAAACTTGGTTTTAATCTAGTGTTGTAATGTGTTTTACACATTCACCTTGGTTCTTGTGCCTTTCTAAGCTATGTGGGCCTCATTTTAATGTTGTAGAGTGTATTTAATCACTTTCACATTGAAATTTGTGTCCCTAGCCCTAATAACCATTTATATAATCATTAATAGGCTCCTATGACCCCATATTGTGTATCTAGAGGCTTATTTTGATCAAAGACATGATAAAATCAACATAAAAACTAAAATGCTTTACACCCCAACATCCCAGCTGGAAAAATGGACCTTATGGGACCCATTCACCACTTTGGGCACATGAGTCCCATCCAGGTGGGACCCATTCACCTAGGACCCATTCACCCAGGATGGTGAATGAGTCCCATTTGACCTATTTTCAAGGTTTAACCAGGAAAAATTGGGTTTTAAGTTTAATTTTCTTCAATGTCAGCCTTGGGGATCAAATTAATAGGCATTTGAGTGGATTTCCTATATAAAAAAACTCCTAATCATTATTTTGTCCATTTATTATCCATCTCAACTCAAGCAAGCTAGGGTTGAGCATTTTAAGGGCATCAAGATAGAAATCAAGATTAATTCTGAGGCATTCAAGGGTAGATTCTTCATCCATTGTTGCAAAAATTCTAGATCCATCACCATGGAAAGATCTAGGTGCTTTGAAGGCTTCAAGATCATTGAAGAATAAGTTGCAAACTTGTTGAAGTCATCCCCCTATTGTCAAGGTCAAAATATTAAAAAAAAAGTCACTTACAATGCCAAAAATCAGGGTTTCAGATCTAGACACCTAGGGAAAAAGAAAGAGTAGACCAAGAGCTTTAGATTCCACTTTTGATTTTTTAAATTTAAGTTAAAGTGGATTCATTCGCCATTAGTGGCAAATGAGTCCCACTCTACCTATTTTTTAGAGATTTCTGCATATTCAGATACCCATTTGCTTGAAATAGGCTACGGTGTAGTTTTCTAGATCTAGGACTAATTCGCCTAGAATGGTGAATGAGTCCCAGTAGGTCAGAATTTTAGGATCAACAACATTTCTAGTCTCCATTCCAGCCTCTACAATTTTCTAGGTGAACACTTTTTTTGCTACTTTCCTATTATGTTTTACTTGCATTTCTATTCATCTTTCTAGGTCTTTTTGTATTTCACAGTGTGTATTCAAACATATTGCATTTTCTAGGTTTACATTTGGTAACAAATCTCTTTTATCAGTTTTCAGTCTTTAGGACAATCCCCTTTGATAGGTTTCAATCTCACTTTCATTGGAACATCAAGGGTTTGTTCTTGAGCGAGCCATTAATATTTTTGGTACCTCTCTCCTTTTAGGCCCAAGACCCTAGAAGTGCAAGAGAAGCCCACATCCAAAAATCTTTGGTTCGGTTCGTATTCAATGAAGAAAAAGTCTATGTTCCCAAATGGAAGAAATTGAGGAGGTATTTTCTCAATGTGTGTCATTACAACATGTGGGATGGGCATCCAAGGTAGAAGAGGACCCTCACACTGGTTGAAAGGATCTTATACTAGCCAAAGATGAGGTGAGATTTTGATGAGTATGTTAGGAATTATCTCATGTTCCAGTAGGATAAGGCTATGACTATGCCTCTGAGAGGTCTACTCCAGCCCCTACCCATTCCTATTAGACCATAGGCAAGTGTGAGCATGGAATTCATAATAGGATTTTCCTAAGATGGATGGGTTCAGCCATATAATAATGGTCATTGATAGATTCTCAAAGTATGCCATATTTATTCTATGCAAGGTAGAGGATGGAATATACCACTTTTTTAGGAATGTTGTGAAGTTTTGGGGTGTTCCACTCAACATCATTAGTGATAGGGATACCCTCTTCACAAGTGTATTTTGGAAGGATTTTTTCAAGGTAATGGGGATAAAGTTGCTAATGTCTACTACTCATCATCGAGAGACAAATGGGTAGACTGAAAGGATAAATGAGATCTTGGAAGCTTTGATTAGACCAGTCCAATTGACTAGGCTTATTGGATCCAACATAGTTTAGCTACTACATGCAGAAGAGTAGAATGTAGATTTAATTAGTTAATCAAATATGGTAAGATTTAATTAGTTTCATATGAATTTTAACATATAGAAAATAAAGTATAATATAGAAAATTGTATCTAGTGATAGAAATTAAATTATATAATGTGATAGACTGTCTCTATCTAAATTAGAAAATTAGTCGATCATGAAACAATTAAATTATTGATCTTTAGAAAAGAAAACCAATGACTAATACTTACGGCAAAAAAAATCCACAATTTTGAGAAAAAAAAGACTTAATAGTCTTACGTCATATATCAAATAACAAGATTTAGATTACAAATTCAGGAAACATAATAATATCTAAAAATTCTTTTAAATGACGGTTTATTTGGTAGGAAAATGTCTAAATATCTCCCTAATGTTCACAAAATTAGGTGGCATTTGATTCAATTGACATAAATTAAAATAATGAAAAACCAATAGAGAAGTTTATACATATTGAGCACTTGGAAAAACAAGAGTATATAACATGAAAACAACGTTTCCGAACTATTAGCTTACATGACAAGAGCCTTATGTGGCGACCATCTACTTTTCCTTCCAAATGAACTAGAAATACAAGGCATTCTCAGAAAAACACCTAAATATGTTTTAATCAGCTCATTCTATGCTTTCGCTATCTAATATAGATTACTGGTTTGGAAAGCAGAAGCTTATGCGCTTCGTATGTAATACAAAATATTGGTGGCAAGATCGTCAGTTTGTGGCCAAATAATGGGAATTTGATTATAAGAATTCTGCAAGCAAATCTTCCCAAGTATTTGCCGATTTTCATATCATTAAATGAATTGTTTTTGTTTACTATATCATGATCTTGGTCTACAAGAAGTTTCAACGATGCCATGCAATGTGACAAATGTACAGTTCTGGATAATTTGTAGGGCCATCCTCCTTGTCAAAGCTAGAATAGCATAATTTCGAGAGATCTTCCATATGAATATTTAAATATAAATGATGTTGATCACCTCTATTCTATATTTATTCCGTACTCTCCTTACCCAAATCTTCAATATTAGTCAAAATTTTACAGTCAGCATAAAACAACCTTCATTATTTTCCATTCATATGCCATAGATAGATACAAAGGGCCGGCTGTACAGTTTCGGGACTAGCCAATAATGCTGGAATGGGAGTAGCAGTTAACGTCTGATTGCCGAGCGACACGCCAACACATGTGGCCCACCAATGTGGAAATGGTCTTGTTATTGGTTGCGACTCGTCATTCGGCTGTGTAATTTCTTTCCTGGAAGGAAAAGATTATGAAAGAGATATCAAAAGGAAGAGTTGTTGTCCAATTGGACAGTCTGTTGTCGCCATGACCTGGTGTTGCATGCCTCCTCCTCTCATAGCGGTTCACCGTGTACGGATTCATCCATCTCTGTAAGCCCTCATTCGTCAGTACCAGCACGAGAATTGAAATTTCATCCTCGTCCCTGCTGATAATATAACCAAACCTTGATCTTTGTCTCCTTTATTGGAATAACTCTGTAATGTGCGGCTACGCCACGCAAATCTGAAAATCCCTCCGTTGACGTTTCTCTCTATACAGACATATAATAAAGCTTCAAGTAACAATTTTGTCTTCTCTTCCGGACGACCTCAAGGCTACTATACATAGATTTAGCTAAAAGCACTGTCTCTCGGTTACAAATTCTATTTTAAAAAGTAATAATTTGTTTATTGTGATATTGTCATCAAGATTCAACCATGTAATTTTAAGAGTCAAACTCATTGACCCATGTTTTATGAGTAGTGGTTCACAAGAACCCATCTCTCCTGATAATGAATGGTCCACTTAGCACTCATTGCATCTAGGTGATGCTCAAAGGGGTCAAGCACTGGACCTTCCCAGGAGGTCACCCATCCCAGTACTACTCCAGTTCAAACGCACTTAACCACAGAGTTTTCCCCAAGGTTAAGCCCACTTAGCTTGCAATCCCATTTGCAAAACCTTTAGCAAGTGTTGTGCCTTATGAACCATTCATTATAGAGCCCCTTTAGCTCATCAACTGATAAGTAGGAGGTATTTTCCATAGCATGTCAAATTGTGGTATTGCTATCAAGATTCAACCATGTAGTTTTATGAGTCAAACTCATTGACCCATGTTTCATGAGTAGTGGTTCACAAGAACCCAACTCTCATGATAATGAATGGTCCACTTAGCACTCATTGCATCTAGGTGATGCTGACAAGGGTGAAGCACTGGGCCTTCCTAAGAGGTCACCCATCCCAGTACTACTCCAGCTCAAGCGTGCTTAACCACAGAGTTTTCCCCAAGGTTAAGCCTACTTAGCCTGCAACCCCATTTACAAAACCTTCAGCAAGTGTTGTGCATTATGAGCAATTCATTATAGAGCCCCTTTAGCTCATCAAAGATAAGCAGGGGGTATTTTCCACAATGTGTCAAATTGTGATATTGCTATCAGGATTCAACCATGTAGTTTTACAAATCAAACTCATTGACCCATGTTTCATGAGTAGTGGTTCACAAGAATCCATCTCTCATGATAATGAATGGTCCACTAAGCACTCATTGCATCTAGGTGATGCTCATAGAGGTGAAGCATTGGGCCTTCCCGAGAGGTCACCCATCCCAGTTCTACTCTAGCTCAAGTGCGCTTAACCACAGAGTTTTCCCCAAGGTTAAGTTGACTTAGCTTGCAACCCCATTTGCAAAATGTTTAGCAAGTGTTGTGCCTTATGAACCATTCATTATAGAGCCCATTTAGCTCATCAACTGATAAGTAGGAGGTATTTTCCACAATGTTTCAAATTGCGATATTGCTATCAGATTCAACGTGTAGTTTTACGAGTCAAACTCATTGACCCATGTTTCATGATATTTTGACACATTGTGGAAAATACCTCCTACTTATCAATTTTTTTATTATTAAAATTATAGTTTATATTTAGTCTTTGAATGTAGATTGGACAGTTGAGTTATTAGAAATTATAGAAAATGGTTGTAATTTTGAAACTCGTCTTAACTATGGTGCATTTTTATGACCTCTATGATCCATGAGGATTTATAGGTGCTCGCTTTATTGATCGTTGTGTCCAAACACTAGTGTTAATGCTTCACTGACCTAGGTCATTGGAGTGTTGATTCTCCTAGGTCTCACTTTATAGATCAACCTTTTAAGATGTTGGTTTTAATACCTCATTGATCTAGGTCATTGGATTATTGATTCTCTAGATTTCTATATAGATATATAAAATTTATCATTATGTATTTACTAATATATGAAAACTGTGTAGGATCTTTTAAATGTAATTCTCAATTCATGATTCAATTATTTTCAATTCATGAGATCTCAACTAATATGTTTAAATTCTAGTATATTATTTTTTATTTTTAATAATATTAAACTTTAATATTTTTTTTATGTTTCATTAACGATTTTTTAATTGATTTCATTTTATTTTGGTTTCATTATCTCTCTTCTTAAAAAAAAATGACTTATTTGTAGTAAAAATTAATGGAAACTAATTCATTTGAACGTAGTGTTATATTTTCCTCATAATTTCAAATCAAGAAAAATGAATTCATATAAATAGTTATTTGTGTCTATTTTAGATTCATTAATAAGTATTAAAAATGATTCTTTGTGTTATCATTTTTAAATTACTCTAATATTATATCAAAATTGTCTTTTATATTAGTTTAAATAGGTAAAAAGTGTAATGTTATTGTTCTCATCACTATCATGTGCGACATATATTTGATTTATGGGACCTTTATGTAGATTTCTTCAATAATTCACTTGTAAATCGATGTCTTATCATGTGCATACATATTAAGAGTTTTAAAAAACATTAAAATATGATGTAAAATATTTTTTCAATATTGGAGAAAAGGAAATTAGTTAATGATATATGGATAGGTATTGAGAGTTGAAAGTTTTCCATACATAGGGATTGGATGTTTATAGTTAATTTTTAAATCTTCTACATGTCACATTAACTACTTGAAGGTTATGAAAGTATATTTTTTGTACGCCACATAGTCCTATTACAGTATATATTTCTAATCATTGAGACACATACTTATCCCAATTCAAATGAAATTAAAAAGGAAAATGATGGCCAGGCCAATGCCACACAGGTTTAGTGTAATCCTACCAAAGTTTCGTATAACCTATTAATGGACATCATTCTATAATGCAACAACTGTATCTATGAGAATCACTATTATAGTTTATATTAATATGTACACTCTAACTGAGATATCTATGATTGAGGATATTTACTATTAGAGGTGGTGTGGAAATGGTTTTGGGTTTTAGATATATAAGTACTTTTAAATTAAACTTCTAGATAAGATGAGATATTTGTAATAACTCATCTAGGCTTTTTGTGTCAATAATTTAATGTGTGTGATGACAACCAAAAATCACTTTGAGTAAAATTGGTTATGGACAATACCCATGTTTGGTAGAGTAGAAATAATAAGAGATATCAAAATATATATAGAAAATGGCTACATAGGGTACCTAGTAAAAATAAGTAGGTATTTTAGTTATAATGATCTATATAAAGTTGGCATTCAAATAAAATTTACGGATTAACTTATTAAACAAATGGCATAGTACATTAGGTATCCATAAATAATTCTTAACCTCATATATTGTTTTGGGAAATACATCGAATATAATACTCTTTTTGAATCAAACTTATTCCTCCTCTATAAAGGAAAATAACTTCATCTTTACAACTATTAAAGAATAAATCTATCTATTTACAAAATCACATATAAAATATATATAAATGTAATAAACAAATTATCTCTCTCTAGATTCTTCAAAAAACAATAGAAAATAATGATAACCATAGCATTATATTTCTTATTGGTCTATTATCATTCTTTAGAACAAGGTTGAGCTATGTTTTCATTGTATTAATCACAATACATGAGTTGGACCCATGTACTATTAGAATGCCTATTGGATGATATTTTAGAAAATTATTTTAAATATAAATAAATATAGCAATAGAAATAATTATTAGCAACAATAAATATATATTAATCACGTGGAAACTCCCATTGGATCTCAAACTAATCACATTGTTGAAGCAATTGGAGCCTTTCAAGTGATTAATTTGGTAGTCAGTAGGAATATTAATATTTTATGGCTTGAAGGAGACTCAAAAAACATTATTGATTGCCTCCTAGGGAAGTCCCCTCCATCATGGTCTATCAAGAGCTAGATCGAAGAGGCTAAATCCCTTTTAGCTAATTTTGATAAAGTCAAAATAACTCATTCTTCAAGAGAAGCCAACAACGTGACTGATTTTTTTGCTAATGAAGGGGCTAAACATAATGGGCTAGTCACGTGGAAGAACCTTAGTGATCTCGACATTGACGTAAGGGCTTTAATAAATTATAATATCATGCATGGGAAAGCAACAACTTTTTTTGATGATGAAAGAGACTAGGGCCAAGTACTTCAACATCATTAGATTTGATGGGGTTGTGTCTAATATCTTGACTGGCAGTAAGAGGTGACACGTTTTGTGGGCTCTTTGGTTCGGCTACAACATTTTATTTTAGGACTCTTGCTCTAGTAGAGAGGTGCTTGTGACAATGGGCGGAGACAAGAAGAGGGTGGAGCCAAAAAGTTACGAAATGCATAAGAGGAACCTGAAGGTTTGGGAAAAAATTGAACGTGGAGGGCTACTCCCTTTCATTGAAAAGCTTCATGGTCCTAATTTGAAGGCCACCAAGTACTTTGAGAAAAATTGGAAAAACGGAGAAATAAATCTACTTGGGAGACAAGTTAAGGTGGACGAGAACCTCAGTGGAGAGGTCACGGGCATGTCTACTAAGCGAATGAAATTCTTTCGTGATAGAAGGTTCTCTGAAGAGGACATTATTAGATTTCCTAGGAAAGAAAAAGAGAAGACCAAGCTGATAAAAGTCTCCAACAAATACTTTGAAGATGATACGATTTATTCGTTATGGAGGAAGGTGCTCAGAATCATCATGGAATACATTACCTTGGATGGTAGACTCACTAGGGTCTATGGCTACCACTTCACCCTACTCAACCATTTCCATCATAAGGTAAGGGTTTCTTTATCTTAGCCTGGAGGATCATAAGAAGGATCCTAAGAAGTACCAAATTCTGTATACTGGCCTTATTAGGCTTATTTATGAACATTTTCAAAATATGTCGGCCTTATCCAACCCTATCCTGGCTTTGCTCTCTAAAGATGAGGACACTGAAGATAGTGTGTCGGAGGATATTAAAAAGCTTGACCCTAAGAGGAATGAAGAAAGTCCCCCTTCCCCAAACTATGGCAAGAAAACCCGACATGGTAAACCCCCACTTAAGAAATCTAGCAATGTCAAAAACCCCAGCTACTCTGTTCAGAAAGTTAATCCCACCCAAAAAGAATCCCATGTTAATAAACTAGTCTCTTACTCTGAAGATCCCAGGAGGACATTTCAGAGGCCCCTAATTATAGCCAGAAATCTTACTCGTCCCATCCTACTACGGACAGAGAAAACAGACCAAAATTCCCTAGAGACCTAAACCCTGATGACCATTATTTTAAACATGACCGTGAGTTTCCTAGGGATATCTTGGCTATCACCAGAAATGGTGCTGTGGATTACTTCAAATTATGAAATGGGCCTTCCATGAAATTAAGGACCTTAATCTCAGAAATAGGGCCCTCACCAGTAAGCTAGAGGATTTGGAAGTTAAAGTCAACTCCCTTTTTACTGTAGAGGGCGGGAGGAATGAGGATAAGATGACGATGGGGGTTGAGGATAATGAAGGTAAAGTCAAATTCATGGAAGATGAAATTGGAAAAATGAAAAACACAATGAAAACTATTATGGAGCACAATTACAAAATGACAAAGCATAATGCCATCATTATTAATGCAATGACTAAGAAACTAGAAAATTCACATCAGGGTTCTCTGATTGTGGATTTGGAAGTTGATAAGGATAAAAATAGGACTAAGGACGTTGGTATCTCTAAGCGGACGAGAGCTAATCTGAAGAGGAAGACTCCTCCTATGCCCCAGTTGGTTCAGGCCCTGAAGAAGTGCACACAGGATATGCACAATCTTGAAGTGAGGTTGCCGAGGCTCTTAAATCCTTAGGTTAGTTGGGGTTTTTTTCTGCTTTTTTGGTTAGGTTTTTCTGGTGGCCCTTGTTGGCCTTGGGTTGGTGGTTGTTGTGTTTCCTGGGCTCTTTTCTTTTTGCAACCTTTTTTTTTGGTATCTTTAACGCTTATTCCTTTTTGTTGTAAACTCTGTGGTTTCGGGTCCCTGTAAAACCCATTTTTTCCTTTATCAAAACTATAAATATAGAAACTAACATGGAAACTGAGTGAAATGGTAACAATAAAGAAAATGCAAATTATTGCTAGCAAAAATAGAAGATGATAATGCATTAGCATTTGAGGTACATATAGGGAATTCAAGCAAATGAATTCACAAGTTAGAGGGAAATGTTGTTAGAGAATCTTAACAACCTACCTACCTCTCTAGCTACCTCTATAACTAACTTGCCATATAAGCATGCTAACACCTAAGCATGATTATACACCAACACCTCCCCCTCTCGCTTAAGTATAGCTTAGTTGAGAAAAATGAGTGGATCCCAACATTAAAGCCTAATGAGGTACCTAAGTACAATGCACCTCATAAAAAAAGAGAAAAACTAGTGGGAATAAAATCCCCCCTAAATAAGGTTAAGAAAATATTTTCTCTAAAAATGAGAAGTAAAAATCCCCATGTGAGGAAAAAATCATTCCCATAAGAGAGGAGAAGAAGTGAGACCATGCAACTAATCTTAATGTAGAATCCCCTATAGTGATGGTAGATTCTCGATAATGAATGCCAAAGATGATCCAAGCTGGTTGAAGAAAATTCTTCCCCTTCAAAAGAAATGGAACCATAGAAGTATGAAACTTTTCTTCTCATTCCTGAAAAGAATATGAGGAAAGAAAATTGAGGATGTATGATGCCTCCTTTGAAGATGTCTCCTCCAAATGTTGCTTAAGGATCCGTAAGCCAATATTGAATGTGATAAATTTTGACACGATGGATCAAGTACCATAGAAGGTTTAGGTACAATAACCATGAATGTATGGTTCTCACCATCAGAAAGGCAACTAGACCAATAAAAATCAAGTACTTCTATAGAAGATGTTAACATGAATGATGACTAAGTATTTATAGAAATTGTTTATAGAAGTAGATGTAGGAAAAGAATGAACAAGTTGGTTTTAATGTTCCCTTGAATCATCTAAATAAAAAGTATAAACTGCACATAAGCTATCATGAAAGAGGACATGAGTGTCCTTAATTTTTTCTTCCAAATCTACAAGATATGACTCACAAAAACAAACCAACAATGTTTGTCCATACTCATCCCAATGAGTTGTATCTAGAAGATGAGTAGCTTGCTGTGCAAAACTACTAGAAGCTCTCAAAAAATGACTTTGAAATATGAAATTGCAATAGTAGATGTAGGAGATTAATTATCCTCAATTGTAGATGCAATAATAGATGGATAAGGTGTTTCCATAGAATATGGTGCAATAGAAGTTTGAGTATCATACAAGGAGACATCACTATCACTATTAGATGAAGATCCAAAGTCTTCATTCAATTGGTGGATGATGGTCAAAGCAATGAAAGAGAACTCAATGTGATCCACGTGATGTAAGAAATCCACAAAAAATGTCAGACATATTAGGCCATAGACCTTGTCATTTTTGTTAAACCATTTATTTAATCCTCACATTTTCTCAAATAGTGTTCCAAATTGAAAATTTAGAAGGATGTGTGAAAGAATACAAGACACAACTCAAAGTACACCCTTCCTTGATTCAATATTAGAGAACCCCAAAAATTGACACTTAATAACTATACAGTGCATAGGCAAATCTAGTTGGAGTGAAAATTGACACTTTGTAATGATAGTGGAGAATCAACTCTAATGGATAAGGAATGAAAAAATATCCACTTTAAAACAAATTGCAGTTAAGTTTGAACCATGAATTGAAAGTTATGTCATTTTTTATATTTTCCTTTATGCCCATAATCACATTGTAAAAATTACAATAGGAAAGGGAGATATGGAGGTGGATTTTGAGTACCCTTGATTTGATTGTGATTAAGAACTGCAACTCCATATGACCAAGTGCTTATGTGACCAAAAAGCTAAAACTCCATATGACCAATTGCCTATGTGAACAAAAAAAATCAAGAAAGAAAATAAAAGGGCCTTTTTTTCTGCCCAACAAATTCAAATGTGAAATTAATTTTTTTGCTCAAAGGAATCGCTACCCCGATGCATGTTGAAGCCCCAATCTCCAACAATTTTTCAATTTCACAACAAAATTGGTGCCCACGAAACACTAATTCTGCCAAAAAGGAGCGGCTCCACCAAAATCAACACTCGAAAAAGTAGTAGGTCGCCAAACAATAAGTGGACAAAATGATGTCATGCAAAAGCAGGTTGCAATAGTTCAAAAGATCAGGTCACAACAAAATCTCTTACGCCAAGCGCCAAACTAAATGCCACAAAATATTTTTCACGCTAATTCCACCAAGGCACGTCTGCAAGCTCGTCGCTTACGGCCTCAAGAAAGATTGCGTGGCCAATATTTAGGCTGGTCGCACCTCAACCTTATTATTGTTTAGCATATTACAATCAAGATTTCGTACAATTCCGTCGCTGCTAGAAATAATAGAGGAAATCTTCTACAAATTTCAGAGACAACTACTTCTAGGATGATTGGATTCGCAAAAAAAAAAAAATTAATTTGCCATTTCCGATGAAATATTGCTACTGATTTATGACAAAGACCGACCATGTTTGAAAAATACTTCTTTGATCTTACAAAAAGGAAGGTAATTTTGCAAAATAGATGATCGATACACTTTTTTTTTGTTTTTAAATGTTACTTTAATTTACTATTAAATTTGTAGATCATGTAAATTTTGTCTGATTTTACAATTATTAGGCAAATATTGATCCAATTTGAGCAGTAAAGTGCAAATATTTGTACAATTTATAGACCTCTCCTCAAATTTGTAATCTTCATGTCAAAATCATTAGAAGAATTTCACAAATCCACAATCCATTCGAATCTATGATCTCACAAAAAAACTTAGCTAAAATCAAATGCAATTCACAAAACAAACTAATGTTTTTCCTTTTGCACCTAAAATAGCTTTGATACCATGAAGAAATTAGCTATGAAATTGAGCAAAATGGAAACAACAAAGCAAATATAAATAGTATACCATATAAGAACCTGCAACAATGGAGGTGAATAACAAGCACAATGAACAATAGTAAATATGCAAGAAGTCGATCAGATGTATTAGTCAGATAGGTGTGCATATAAAGAAAAGAGGAAGACATTTGACCTCCATGAAATGAGGACATGACTCTTCATGGAGTGGTGGCGAGTTGCCTACCACAAAAGTAACATGAGCTGTCCAAAGTGAGTTGACACCTCTAAAACCTCCTAACTAACTTGACACCTCATAAAAACAAGTATCAAGGGATGGCTAAGTAGGCTTATGGCCTAAGTGTATGCAAAATATACACTAACAAATTGTTGACAAAAATAGAAGATGATTATGCATTATCATTTGAGGTACATCTAAGTAAATTTGGGCAATCAAATTTATAATATGGAGGGAAAAGTTGTAAGAGATTCTTAAGAAACTACCTACCTCTCTAACTACATTTGTAACTAACTTGCTACATAAGCAAGCTGACACCTAAGCATGATTACTAACTTGCCATATAATCAAGTTAACACCTAAACATGATTATACATGAACAATAATATTTGTAATGGAGTGAATGAATAACAAAAATTCCTTACAAATTTTGATCATAATTTACATGTCAAATGTTAATTATGTCTATTTGTGTGTGTATATATATATATATATATATAGAAACCTAATAAACACACAAACATCACTATTAAATAGATTTACATAGAAACATGAAAAAGTGTTAATATCTAAATATTTGTCTAACCATAGATGCTTAAGACATATCTTTTAAGAAATGTATTTAATACTTATACTAATATATGAGAATAATATTATAAAACAATTATTAAATTTGTTAAATGACAAAATTAACACTTATAAAAAATTGAATTATATATTTAACTTATTAACTTGAAAACAATTTACACTTATCTTAGATGTTAATTTATTTTATAATAATCTTAGTAAAATTAAATTTATTAGTAGTATAGGATTTTAATGTTATTATTGTTGACAATCATTATATTTAAGATGGAAATAAAATTTGAATATAGATGATGATTAAAATGTAGTTTATTCAATCTAAAGATTTCATAGTTATTATTGTGATTAATTATTATATTATAATATTTATAAATATTTTGAAATATCTAAAATAGATAATTTAAATTTAAATTTCTTTTATTCATATTAAAAAATTAAAATTATTGTTATAAAAAAATCATTCATAGTCAAAATTTATTAATAATTTTTAATAAAAAATTTACACTTCACATTACAATTACGAATATATATGTATTTGAAATGTGTACACCATTATAATTTTTTTTAAGTTAAACGGAACACTTTAATCACATTAAAAATTGATAAAGAATAAAGAACCGATATTACAACGCAAGTTTAATAAAAGCACTTGAATTGAGTAAGAAAAATGGTTTAAGCATAAGTAATACAAGATAACTTCATAGGCTGTAATATTTAATCTTAAATGCAAGGGTCAATTTTTCATTTAACTGATCTAAATTCTATTATTTGAAAACCCCTTCTAGAGGCGTCAAAAATCTGAACACAGCTGCCCATAGAGTATTGTCAACGAATGGTCTGTCGTTGGAATTGGACATATCCCAAGGGCGGTTTGGACTAAGGCCGTTGCCTGGCTCAATACACCTATAAATACACCCCTCTTACTACGCCTTCCTCACAAATTATCCAATTGTAGGATTGGAGGCTACAGTCTAGTTTGCCTGTTTGCCTGACATTCTCGTTTCCATCTGGACTCCTTTAGTTATATATCAAATTTAGTTTTAAGATCAGGATGCCTGAAGCCATGCTTAGTGACAACACTGCAATCCTCAGTGATAATGATAAGAAAGCTCTGGACTTTATTGAGAATGTCACCATACATGCTGATCAAGTGCAGGCTCAAGTGCTCTCTGAGATTCTGAGAAGGAACGCTCATACAGAATATTTAAAGCGCTATGAGCTCAACGGTCGCACTGATAGGGATTCTTTCAAAAATCTGTTGCCCGTGATTACATACGAGGATCTACAGCCTGACATTCTGCGAATCGCTAACGGGGATAAGACTCCTATTCTTTCATCTTATCCTGTCTCCGAATTTCTCACCAGGTAAATAAAGTCCCAATATAATATTTTGGTTGGCATGTAAATGTTACGTTAATCAAACGGCGTTATATGTTACTTCAATGTTTCTAGTGACAGTTTAATTCAGAGTTTATTGTCTGTATTGTGTTTTTTGTTATAACAGCTCTGGAACATCCGCTGGAGAACGCAAGCTGATGCCCACAATCGAAGAGGAGTTAGACCGAAGAACGCTTCTTTACAGCCTTCTCATGCCTGTCATGAACCAGTCTGTTTTCTCCCTCTATTCTCTTTTATATATATGCCTGTCATGAACCAGTCTGTTTTCTCCCTCTCTTCTCTTTTATATATATCTGTGTGTGTGTGTGTGAGAGAGAGAGAGAGAATAAGATTTTAAATAAATTAAGGGTGTGCGGCAGGTACATGAAGGGGCTAGATAAGGGAAAGGGGATGCACTTTCTTTTCATCAAATCTGAAACCAAGACTCCAGGTGGATTGGTAGCTCGCCCTGTTCTAACAAGTTATTACAAGAGCCGACACTTCATTGAGAAGCCTTACGACCCATACAATGTGCAGACCAGCCCCATGGAGGCCATTTTGTGCCCCGATTCCTACCAGAGCATGTACGCTCAACTTCTTTGCGGCCTGCTTCAAAACAATGAAGTCTTGAGAGCAGGAGCCGTGTTCGCATCAGGCTTGCTCAGAGCAATACATTTCCTGGAACAACACTGGCAGTCGCTGTGCCATGACATTCGAATGGGAAGCCTGAGCGAGGCGGACGTGAGCGATCCTTCCTTAAGAAAGGCCGTGATGAAGATATTGGGTCCCAATCCTCATCTGGCAGATCTCATGGAGCGCGAGTGCTCAAAGGCGTCATGGGAAGGAATAATGAGGCGGCTTTGGCCCAACATAAAGTATCTAGAAGTGATTGTTACGGGCGCAATGGCCCAGTACATTCCGACCATCGATTTCTACAGCGGTGGGCTCCCTCAGGTGTGCACAATGTACGCCTCCTCCGAGTGCTATTTCGGCCTCAATCTCCACCCGCTCAGCAAACCGTGGGAAGTATCATACACTCTCATGCCCAACATGGCGTACTTCGAATTCCTTCCCCTTCGCCGCGACAATCACAACGAAAACACTAACACTGCGCAGCCACCTGCCCAACATCTACAGCTCGTGGAGCTCGTTGACGTGCAAGTCGGTGAGGAGTATGAACTTGTGATCACCACATACGCAGGTAATATATCGGGAAGATAACATAATTTTCTGTCGAAGTAAGTATATCAGAAAAAGAAAACAGTTATATGCCCAACACGGTTCCCCAACCACTGACGTGGTGGTTTCCGTGCATTATTCATTGTTTTATCAATCACATATTTATAATCTTTATCTTTTGCGATGCAGGGCTGTATCGTTACAGAGTGGGAGACGTGCTCAGGGTTACCTGCTTCCACAACTCGGCGCCGGAGTTCCATTTTGTGTGCCGGAAAAATGTAATGTTGAGCATTGACTCGGACAAAACTGACGAAGTCGAGCTGCAGAACGCCGTGAACAAGGCAACTGAGCATCTACAGAGTTATGGGGCTCGAGTGATAGAGTACAGCAGCTATGCAGACATAACTACCATTCCCGGCCATTACGTTCTCTTCTGGGAGCTCCATAGTGCAACGCAGGCGGAAGTGCCCGCTGAAGTGTTGCAGCAGTGTTGTCTCACTGTCGAGGAAAGTTTAAATTCTGTGTACAGGCAAGGCAGAGCCGCCGACAAATCCATCGGCCCTCTGGAGATAAAAGTAGTCGAAAGTGGGACATTTGAGGAGTTGATGGATTATGCCCTTAGCCGAGGGGCATCTATCAATCAATACAAGGTCCCACGCTGCGTTAAGTTTCCTCCAGTAGTTGAGCTTCTCAATTCCAGAGTCACCGCTTCCTATCTCAGCCCCAACTGTCCCAAATGGACACCTGCACGCACCAACTGGGAAACTTCTCCCAGATCTCCCTAAATATTCACCTTGTTAGATTTACAATCTTGTCCAATATTGTGAATGCCTGTGATTAATTGTTTTGTGAGTTAGTTTGTACAATTTTTAATAATGAGGAGGATGCTAGCGTATTTAATCTTATCGACAAGTATGTTGTTCTTGTGCTGTTGAATAAATTAGTGGGGAAATAAATGAAAGTGGCTGTACATAGATATGTAAATTATATATATGGCATGAATACAAATTAGTTCAGCTTTGTATGAGGTTAGTTTGTTTTATGTCATTGTGAATGCTTTTGAGTAAGTGTTTTGTGATATAGCTCGTATAATTTCTAATATTGATGATGTTAACATATTTAATCTAATCGATAAGTATGTTGTGTTTCTGGTGTTGAAAAAGTTACCAAAATAAATGAAAGAGACTGTACATAGAAATATAAATTATATATAATATGAATACAAATTAATTGAGCTTTATATGAAAGGTAGTTTTTCTTTATTGATAAATAGGTTTTTAACATTCTTGAAAATTACATAAAATTATTTGACTTTTAAAAAGTAAACAAAATAAATGATTATTGGTCAAAAGATTTATTAAGTTATAAAAGGTCATATATTGACATTATTGGTGGGATTATTTCTTGACACCTATCAATATAATCATTCATCCACTCATTAAAATAATTCATCTTACCTTTATTAATCCAATTTATCAAAGTCAAGTTGATTAAATAATACTTTTTATTTATTCAACTTGAGTATTTTTTCTATAAATATGTAAATATTAGAATAAATCAAAATAAACTATTATCAACAAACAAGTTATGAAAGTTGTGATTTGTACCTCATTGTTAATTGATCAATCAACATAGTTAACTCAACCAATCAATTTAGTTACCAGTTCAATCAAACCACTTAAGCATCAATCAACACATTTAAATTATTAATCAAAATAATTCAACCACACAAAAAAGGAGATAAATAGAAAATTATGTCCATTAAAATGGGTAATAGCTAGTACCTCTTCACATCCATTGCACCATCAATGGAGTTAAGATCATGATCTAAGACTAAATCCTAGTTATTCATATAATTCATAAAAAATCTATAGATTGAGATCAAATCCATGAATCCTAATTTGGAGCAAGTAAAGGCTATTAGAGTAAGCAATAGGCATTCTATCATTTACAATTATATCTAATTGGTAAGAGGTATTATATTTTTGTTTCAAATTTAGTATGTTAATCAAACTCGTCATTTCTCTACATT
This sequence comes from Sequoia sempervirens, assembly GCA_007258455.2. Classification (NCBI taxonomy): domain Eukaryota; kingdom Viridiplantae; phylum Streptophyta; class Pinopsida; order Cupressales; family Cupressaceae; genus Sequoia; species Sequoia sempervirens. The sequence goes on from VDFB02113933.1 coordinate 45,600, forward strand.
AGAGGTGAGTATGCAACTTAATTAGAAGTATTATATTTTATTTTTTAGAATCTAATATAAAGTTTAGAACCGTTAATGTGAATTTAAGAAGTCTATATGGAGTTTTTAGCAAGAAATTGGGTTCCTAATATAAAAATTGAAACACCCTCTCTCCATGACGAAGGACTTCTAACACATTTTTAGTGTTTCCTTAAAATATTCATTATTGATTATTTTCATATAGATATTTCTATCTCTCATTTTTAATAAAAGAGGTGGAAATTTGGTATTCAATAAAGAAGTAAAAAGTACTAGAAGAGAACCAAATGACCATAGTCATTGAAAGATACACTACCACTAGCCAAAAAAAAAAAAAAACTCATGGATAAAACTTGAAGAAATGTTAACTTTTTCCTGATCCAACTGTCTTCATTCTACTACATTCCATGCCCCTTCTTTGAGAGGCTCATTTATTTAGGCAATCAACAACCTTGTTCCATTCTTTGGGGATGTGAACAAATGAGATGGTTTCATGCAAAAAAGAAAGGAGCACAAGACAAGGAAACCAATATTTTTACGTGAAAAGCATTATGAGCAAAAAAAATGGTGAGAGTTAACTCAAAATATATAAAGCTAACTTCTTACAAAGATTACAATGTAGTTTAAGGCTCACTTCCTATGTACTTGTAGACTAAGATGCACAACCTTAGGGAAAGATATAAAGGACCTGGTGAGACTCACTATCTCAAAGAAAGATACATTAAAATTATATTGAGAAATATAAATATGAACTGGTATAATGAAGCATCCAATATATGCTAATGTTGTTGTCTATTTTTCATACAATTAACTGTTCACACTAACTTCACACACTTCATTTTCAAGATACTAATCAGTCACAATTCTTCGTACATTGTTATATTCACAAATGAATTTATTCTTCTATAAATATCTTCTACAACAACACAAAGCTCCAAGTAGGTCAACTCCAATATGAGTTTTTAGATGAAACATATGTTATCACATAGGTCAGCTCCAAACACATAAAATATGAAAAGAAAAAGAGTTATAGATCAATACATGGCATAACAGGACCAAAAGACATATCAACACACCCTTCAAAGAAAATTAATCAGATCCACATGAAGATGAAGGAACTAAACCTATCCACCAACAAAAAATCAACACCATAAAAAATATCAATTGTTTAACTTTAAACCACTAGGGAGACAAAAAACATCACATAAACTAGGATGTGAAAAAATTGGACTATGAACAATGTTCTTTTAACTATTTCCTAAAGTGTCTAATCATCATATGCTAGCGCAACTGAAGAAAACCACTAAGAATACATGAACAAAGCATTCTACACAAATTATAGCAAACTATTATTTGAAAAATGATCTTGCAAACCATCAAAATACTAGGCATTGTAAGGTCTAGTATGCATTTAACACTATTTATCATGTATGCAAAACCACAAGGCCAAAAATTCAATTCTAGAGGAATGCAAACCCTTTGAATGCACCTATATCAATACATTACACTACCAGAGCACAAACTGAAACATTGCCACTTATAAATTTCACTAAAGAAGGTGTGATAACATGAGTCCTTTGATATAGCACCTTCACATCTCATCCATCTTATCTTTTGAACTAGGCAAGACAAAAGCTTGGACTATGGAGGGATGCAAACAAAAATACTATGAATTTTCCTTAGAGTATACATTCTAAATGCCTTAGCACTTTTTTTGCAATTTATCTCAATGTGTGGTACACCAAACAGGAATGATATCAAACTAGGAAAATTGTTAAAATATTAGAACTTGTGTAGCAGCCTCCATAATGTACATTGTACTATTGACTTGCCCTCTACATACGAACTATCACTAGAGTTTATACAACCTTTAACATACATATTTAGCATCAATGGAAACACATCTTAGGCTGAAATCAATGAAAACACTTATTGAAAAAAATCTCTCCCTTTGTCATTGATGGCAACACCACATATATCTTCAAGCCTTCCCTACCCCTTTGACATCAAGGGAAAAGGGCATAATATTTTCTTACTTAAAACAACCCAAAACTTGTATGAACTCCCCCTTACTATATGGACTCTAAAAAAAATTCTCCCCCTAAGATGGATATGCCTAAAAAAAAATGCTATGTGCAAAATATTTTCTAAAAATCTCAAAAAGATACTATACTTCTCCACAAAATTGTACAAGGGAAAAATTGTCTTATCTTACTCCTGTACAACTTCTTTAGGATACTCTTTTAAATTACCTTTAGTTTCTCTAGAGTTGTAACCTAGTCTACTTTTTTCTGAAGAGAGAATATTATTTTGGCATTCAAGGTGCATGCACAAATTCTCAACCTCCTCCACATTTCTTGGAGCCTTCATTTTTATTCAAACTTTTCAAATTCAGTAAGTAACCTAGATAATGTAGCAAATCTCACATTAATTTCTTCCTTTACTTGACCAAACTGATTCTTTATTTTCTTTCTTTAAACCTGAAGGAATGACAACTACAAGTGAATATTTTCAATTTGACCTCTAGTCTCTCAATCCTTATCCTTTGATTGATCATTTATTTTGGCCATTTGAGTGGTCTGTGACTCAATGGATTCAATATGATCCTTGATGATTTAAGTGGAACAAGGCCATTTCAAATTAAATTGATATAAAGTAGTAACTACATCGACACACTTTTTGAACATTTTCAAATTTTATTACAATTTATTGTATGCACTAGCACACCGATTAGATACCTCAGCCATTCTTTTTTCAGTTACCTTTCTCAAAGCATGTTGCTCTTCCTTTTACAAAATGTGTTAAGAATGATCCTTAAAAGAATCCATTAAAAACTTTAACATGTGTTCCAAATGAAAGGAAGGCTCTATATTTACCTCTGGTAAACCTTCCTAAAAAAATTTCATTGCATAATCAATTAGACTAGTCTTCTTCATGTGTTCTAGTAGAATCCGCTTTCTTGCAAAGGTATGCAAAATATTAGAAAGTTCTATCTTATGGAGGGGAGAAATGTTTGACAAATAACATGCCCCTTATGAGTGGGAATTTGCAGAAGCTAGGGTGTTGCCACAAGTTAAAACTACATTTGCATCCCAAGTAGGACCTTAAACAAATATGATAAAGAATAGCCTTGTTGTACAAAAACATATTTCTTCTTAGCAACTTTCTCTTTTGCATCCTAAAATATCTCAAGATTGTCTTCTCTTATATGCTCATTATTCCTTGAATTTTTTAGAGGAGCAACATTATTTAAATCCAGAGGGACACAAAATTCACCTTTAATTTTTGCACCTTATGCATCAGTATTCATCAAAGGAGCAATCTCCTCATTTTTATTTACATCACCATCAATCGCATTTCCCTCAAACATTGATAGATCTTGTAGTGTAGAAAAGTGTATCCCTTTACATTTTCACAGTTGTTTGGGACCTCCTAATTAAAATGGACTTAATAACACCTTAATTTAGTGTTCATAAATGTACCCCATTACATTATCACACTTATTTGGGCCCTCTTAATTAAATTGAGCTTAATAATGCCTTAATAATCCCTTTTATTCATTTACAAGCCTAATAAATTACATTTTATGAAGGGGAAACTAGAGAAAAATTAATGCCAATGCATAACAATTTATCTTGATCAATGTGTATTCTAGGAATAGGGGACCTAGGACCCATTCGCTCATGGGAGAACATGTCCTCCCTAGACCTTTCAACCTAAATTTAAATTATGTTTTTGGCAATATTTTGACATATATAAATCCATATTTCAATGTCGGATTATGATATTTGAATTTTGGGAACTTAAGGATACATACCTATAAACACAAGGTTATTTCACTATGTTTCACCTAGATTTACAAAAGATAATTTTATGAGAATCCTTCAAGTATTTCAAGAGCAACTAAAGGCATTGAAGAGCTGATATATCAAAAATTTATTGCAGCAATCAAGATCTATTCATCATGTCAAAGTCTGCTTGCATCATGCATGTTTTTGGAGCTAGCATTATGATGTAGGTTTCAAGATCAATTTCAAGCATTCAATGCATTATTAAAGTATTAAGATCCACATGTATTGTAGCCATTTCATGCAAGTTGTAGACCTTTTATGATCTCCATTATCAAGGTTTCTACAAGGGTTTTTTCTTAATATGGTAAGCCACATTTATAGGGTGTTGTACCCTTTACAAAGCAAGCCACAAGGGCCAAAAAAGATCAACTCCAATAAACATAAACAAGTAGCCAAAAAAATAGACATAGTGGACCAACAACTAACAAACACACCATGCACTAGTAGCATATTAACTAGAATTCTCCCAATTCTAAGAGAGGAGATTAACAACATCATCCCCAACCCATTCAGGGGATTCTTCAGAATTCTTCTTATCCATCTTGAATCCTTCATCACAACAGAGAGGGTGTTGGTAACATAGTGGACTAACTTGACAGTCAAATGGTTCAAACCATTGAACTTATTCTCCATCTTCCCCATCCTTTCCTATAGCACATGAAGATCCTCCCTTTTATCCACAATCTTCACAATATTAACACACTCCACATCTAGAGGGTCAGAGGACTAGGAGGCCGAGTTCTCCTTATGCACTTTGCTAAAGTCTAAAATGTTGCGACCTTCTTCAACATACTCCTCCTCACCATCCCTAGACTCCTCCAAATCCCTAATACCTTTTCTATCAGATCGCTCCTCATTAGAATCTATTTCATTAATATTCACTTTCTTGTTATTTTTCCTAGCCTACCAGACCTCCTAATGTTGGGATTTTTGAGACTAGTCTCCATCGTAGCAGCAACCATAGTATCCCCCTTGGAATCCCTTTCCACCACATTCTTTCCTCTATTTTCCATGGTCGATGCCTCCATCAAACCCTTCCCCTCATACTTCACTTTATTTTTAGTGGTTGATTGGTTGACAAACTTGGCAGGAGTAGACTTAAGCTCATAGAGACCAGCCACAACACTAGACTAGGAAATCCTTGCACTCCTCTTAAACTTCTTGGTGGTCAGTTTAGGCTTATGAGATTTGGTCATAACCAGAGGGGTTTTTCTTATGGGACCCTTGTACTCGGTCGGGAATATATTTGTCAAAATAGAGAATTCAATTTCCTGAACACGGACAGTGAAAATGGGCTTGGGTAGGCATAATGTAAGATGAAAGTGGTAGAGTCTCAGAATGAGGCATTGGTGGAGTGGTAGGGGAGGAGGATCCTCTAGGTTTTTTGTAGTAGACTCAATGCACTTCTCAACAGAGCTTTCTAAATCCTTAAGTAAGAAAATGGAAGATTAATAGAATTTTGTGGAAAAGGTGATTCAAAAGAGGAAAGTGATAGAAATAGTATGTTTTTTATCTACCTTCTAAGGTAACGTACTTCTGAAACAAAGGATTTTGTCACCCACTTGCTTTCTAGCTCTCCTAGGGTTTTCCACCTAGAAGGAGAAAGGTGAGGCCGAAATACACTAGTATTTAACTCAAGATTAATGTATGAATGGATGAGAACTAAATGTGAAGTGTGTGTGGATGTGTTTGGAATACTTAAAAGTGAAAATGAATGAATGCAAACTATTCTAATACAAGATGCTAGAAAACATAGTGTTGATTATAAATTTGAACTAGAAACTTAAGCGAATGATAACATAAATTGAGGAGATTGAACATAGTGCACTTGGAGACAAATTGATGTTGTTGGAAGGTTCTGGAATGTTTTAGAAACCACTGTTAATTTCCATTAGGATTGATTTTCCATGCATGGTGAATCAATCCTACTTCTGGTAAAAACAATTGGAAATAGGTTTCTGATTACTGAGAGTTGAATTCTGAGAAAATCAATTTTCAGGCCTACAAGAGGCACTCATTCACCATGGGTGGTGAATAAATCCACCTACAGGAATCTACAAAACTAGGAGTTGATTTTATGGAGCTAGATTTGCACTTCTTCTCTCTATATGTTTTCGCTTTGGAAATTGTCAGATTCAGGTTTGAAAATGACTTTTTGTTGGTTCTTTGACTTGAATGATGAAGATATGACTTGAATGACTTTAAAAATTGATCTTCAATGATTTCCAAGCTTCCAAAGGACCTAAATTTGCAAACACATAAGAAGAGAAGAAGAAATGTTGAAGGTTAGGGCATGGGGGTTTGCCTTGGTCAAACCCCTTTTAGGTAATTAAATCAAAATGATGAAAGAATGTAATAAAGCATGAAAAATGGATTTGACTACCTTTCCATGATGATAGATCTTGAAATTGTGCAAAAAAACATCTAGAATCTGCCCTTGAATGTCTTAGGAAGCTAAATTAATGACCTGCAATGTGAAAGTTGTAGCTTTCTTGGTTTGGATGATAAGATAGATGATGAATTAAAGATGAAAGATGTAATAATGAGATGAGATCTATAAAATGAGGATGAAAACACTTATTTATATAAAATTGTTCTTTAGTACTTGATAATACCTCATCACAGGCCGACATGTAGTGAAAATAAACTTTAAATTTCACTTTTTCCCATTTAAAGGTCAAAATGGGGGCTAGATAGGACTCATTCGCAACGCATGGCGAATGAGTCCCACCTGAATGGGACTGATTTTCCATGCATGGAAAATGGCTCCCACATGGGCCAATTTCATAGCTAAGAGGCCAAGGGATAAGGAAATAAGGTTTAAATTGCGACTTTGTGAGGTGTTTGATCAATTTAAGCCTTGGGATGCACAATATGGGCTAAAAGAGGTCTATTATTATTGATGTGAATTTCAAATAGGGCTTGGAACACAAAAATCAATGTGAAAGTATAATTAAATACACTTTAAAACACTAAAATGAGGTCCACATAGCCTAGGAAGGCACAAGAAACAATGCGAATGTGCAAGACACATTACAACACTAGTTTAACATTAAGTTTAAGTTATATGCTACAAGATTGATGTGAAGATGTGTTTAAATATGTTTTATAATATTGAATTAGTAAGAAATAGAATTGATAAGTCTAGAAAATTTTTGAAAGTCCTTTTACAAGACTTTACAACACCTTTACAAGACGTCGTTAAAAGCATGTTACTTGATTTGAAAGGGTCCAAGACCTAGTGTGGGTGCATAAAATTCCTCACAACACTAGATTAAGACCTCATTAAGTCCATTTTATAATTAATTAATCCCATGTCAAGAAAAGGGTCCTTTTTTCTACACACAACTTCATGAGAGTGAGGCAGACCTAATCCCAAGGCTATGGGAGGGCTTCTCTTTCAAACTCTGACTGGTTGCGAACGAGTTTTTCATTACCCACAAAGAAGGAATTTGGGCTCTCATTGACTTGGGCCTTAGTATGGTTCGGATACTTCTTTACAGTACACAACAACCGTGTCACTTGATCAATCACCTCCTCATTCACTTCGAAGGAGATATTGTCCATAGTAACCCCCTTCTTTCTTTCCAAGGTGCATGAAACTATGGAGATGAAGAGTGGTAACATATATTTTTAAATTTCTTAATTCCCTCTTTCATTTCATTATTTCGAGTTCGAGAGTTTTATTACCAAATAGGGTTTGACCATAAAACCCCATTCAGCAAAACAAACATTTTTTCTATATAGCATTATTGTGATTGTAGATTTGGGTTGAAGAAGGATTCGAACCTTTTGAAGTGCAAGATTGAAAAAAGTTGTCGAGATTGCAAAAGTTGTCAAAGTTGTCAAAATCACCGGAAAATCCTTCTACATGTCGATTTCTGAATTTCCAACAACTTTGAAACCTAGATATATCATAGCTAGATATCAGCATCGAGGAGGTTCTACGAGTTGAGGAAGAAACACTAGCGAGAGGAGCTCATTCACCCGTAGGCCCGAATGAGTTATAGTCAACCTTTAGAAAAATGCCTTTTGAGGTGACTAGTAAACACATTTCTTCCCTTCTTAGATTTGTATTTGGTTTTCTGGTTCTACTAATATTGAGTATAATATTGTTGTTTCAAGTGTTAGATTACATTTTGGAGTTGATTTTCTATTTTTTTATTTTTCTCCCCAAGTGTGGTTTGACCTTGACCCCTATCTTTCAAGCATAAGGAAATATGTAGATTCTAACATTGACTTGATTCACCTAAGAGTTGTTAGTTAATTCTTTGTGGGGATCTCGTTTCCCAATGAATTAGTGAGAAATAGGTCCATCATACCCCCTTATTACCATTTCCATATTTTATGTGAACCTATTTTTTGCTTATTCATTTTGGCGAACCTAACTTTTCAGCATCATAACTTGTTGATTTTGGAGTCCATTTTCAACCCTAGATCTAGGATTTGCAAAAAATTGCATTTTATTGAATTGATTTTCATCTCATTTATGGTTTTCAACTTGCATTAGTTTGCATCTAATTTAGGGTTTTAGGTTTGTATTTTTGCATTCTTTAAAATATAGAAAATTCAAAAAGCTCAGTCATTTTGCATAGTGTTTACATAACATTTCATGATCAACAACTTAAAATATAAAATTTAATCAAAATTGTACCTTTAATTAGGTCATTTTTCTTGTCATTTAGCATTATTTTGCACTTGCATTTAGAACTCATTTTCTAGAAATCTGAAATTATAACCTCCTTTTTGAAACTAGAATTTGAAAACCATAGAAATCATTTCAAAAACTTGTAAATCAATTTTTCAAAACCTTAAAGTGAGACCCATCTGCCCATGGGCGAATGAGTCCCTGATCAGGGCTTTTACTAAATTTTTGAGAATTAAAAATGTTGTTCCGCAATTCTTTATTTTTATATTCAGTTTGTTGTTTTAATTTCTAGAATTTTGGTCATTTGAAATTGTTCATATTAAGCTTAATTTGTCAAATTTAGTGCATTGTTTTAATTCAAGTTTTTGCATAGTATAATTAGAAAGTTATCTTGTTTTAAATATAAAAATTTCTTTGGCATACTTCCATTGCACTTTACATTGGGTTAGTGAAACTTCTATGAGCTTCACAACTTGGTGTCCTATTTCCAATACTACTGTGAGACGCCATTCAAGACTCATTTCATCCCATGATACATCACTCAACGTGGATCTTGGGTTTTTTAACTCTTTCACTCATAGTGTTGATAGTAGTCAACACACTATGGATCGTACACTTAACACTTCATTTCCCATGACTTCCTTACCCACAAAAAATG
>VDFB02113934.1:0-22395 GCA_007258455.2 Sequoia sempervirens
GATGGTTCAAATTTCTAGTACAACTTATGAACTCTATGACATGAATATTTGTAAACTATAAATACACATGTCTATAACATAGTTTACACATCAATATGTTTCAATAGGAAAAATATAAATACCTATACACCTTTCTTAAGGGTATCCTTTGTACAAAATAAATAGTTTAAAAATAAATGGTTCCATGCTTGATCCCAATTCAATTGTACCAATACTACTCTCAATTTGTCTACAGATCAAATAACAAAACCGTCCTGCCAACATTTGGAAGGAACTTCATAGCAACGCAACCTTTTTTATTTATCTCTTGACACTATTATTTCCTAATTATTTCTAAAAACCTCTTCTAAATGTAATTATTATTTTTTCCTTTAGGTACTTCTTTAACTTAAGGTAAATACATATAACTTTAATTTTTATTTAAAACATATTTTTTTTATTCCCTATTAAATTCTATAAGATTATTTATATTAGATTATAAATTTCTTTTTTTAATTTGGAAAAATATTTCTATAACAAAAAGAATGCATCTACACCAAAATCAAAATACATATATACTTTATTTATATGTTTGAGAAATATTTTTATACAAAAAAATATATCTAGACGAGATCAACAACTTTTTTAAATATTTGTTTAACTACCATCATCCTTGATATCATTAGATAGATAATATCATAGCATGTTAGTTTATAATGAGATACTTAATATTGAAAAATATATATAGATATATGGCAAGGTGGTAGGGATAGAGAGCCATTATATTAACATTTTTAGGTATTGGGCATGTAAGATAGTGGAAGATGTTGGGAGTTGGATCTAAGGGATAAAAATTGAGTAAAAAAATGTTTAAATTCATTTCTTTATTTTTATTTTCATTCAAATATTTATTTTATAATGTCCACAAAAAATATTCAATTTTTTATTTGAAGTTGTATTTTATTTTTTATAATTTCCTCTCAAAATTCATTTAATAAGTTTCATTTATAGTTGATATGATAGTGATTGAAATGAATTATTCATTTTAATATTTGAGAGATACAAATAAAAATGGGTATATAAAATGTCATAAAAATGGGTACCTAGAGTATATGATAAAAGTAGATGATGTTTTAATATGGATTATATACAAGAAATAAAAATGGGTACCTAGATATTTTGATAAAAGTAGGCAATATTTTAATATGAATTGTGTACAAGGCAACAAAATTCAACATATAAAGATAGAAATAAAAATTAGGGACCTACCATTTAACATTCCACTATTGAAAGTGATATAAGATAATTGAATCTTTTGGATATTGTCCTTGCAAATATTTGAATATTATATATAAGAATAAAGTACCCTTTAGAAGTCTAATCTTGTGAGTTATAGTTCTATCCTATATATTCAATTATTACATATACTTGAGTTTAATCTTAAAAGGCTCAAAATCAATCTATTTAACATTTCTTAAATTATACAAAACTTAAGATATTCATCAAATTATGAACATTTTATTTTTATACCCAAACAATTAACCTCTACATAGCATTAACATATATTCTTTATTAGTATTTCCAAAAATATCTTACCCCTTTACATTTAATTCCTAAAGTAGTATTCCAATGTACATCTCTTCTAAATTAATTAATGTTTGTTTGTATGCATTTGTTTAATCAGCTTAGATGTGTGTAAAAGGGATATTATTCCCTTGCATTGGGCTATGTCGAAAGCAAATATACCATGTAAGTAAATTTGAAATAGATAGGTCATATAGGTCAACAAACATTAGCCTAAAAGCAAGTAATTATGTCTAAAATTATAATATAATACTAGATAAAGTAGAGTCTAATTTTCTATTACAATTTTCACATGGGCAAGGTATACATGTCTCCTCCATCTCTTCTTTCCTTCACGATACATAATTCTACCTTTTTGGGTTTTTCTGTTCAACTCATGCTCCATCCATCCATCCCTTCTAAACAGATTCCCTGCAAATTGCATATCTACATTGATCATACAAGCTTTGCACCAAAAGGGATTCAGATCTGTCTGCTACACATGTCCTTTTAATATCTAGGTCGTTTGATGATCTTACTATATTAAGAAACCTTGCATATGAAGGGTTAGCAGGAGGCAACAGCTTTACTTTGTCAGTACTATAAATATGGATGTCATTAGGGTTTTGTTTCGTTTTAGTTTGATCATAGCTTGAAGAGGAGTGCTGGAAAACATTGATGGGGAGAGGGAAGGTTCAGCTGAAAAAGATTGAGAATAAGACCAGCAGACAAGTTACATTCTGTAAGAGAAAAAATGGGCTGTTGAAGAAGGCCTGCGAGCTCTCTGTGCTGTGTGATGCAGAAGTCGCTCTCATCATCTTCTCCAACAGTGAGAAGCTCTACGAATATGCCAGTGAAAGGTATTCTTCAATCTCCTAATTCCATAAGTATAAATGGAACTCCATTATCAGTACTGTTCAGGCTTAATATGGTTAATGAAATATATTCAGTGATTTATTATTGCACTAGAATATAGAGAATTTACAAGTTATTATGTCATAGTAGATATTCTAAATGGGTACTGATGATAATATGATTTGAGAACAACTCCTGGGAATAAGAATATGGAACGTACCCATTAATGAAACAAATGCTGAACGTTTCTATTTACTGTTTAAAGCTTCTTCTAATCATACCCCTCTTTTAGGGCGTTCTGTCAATCAACTTCTGACCTAATGCTGAATATAGATTGAATAAGTCGATTGCTATGGCAGTTTGGAGAAAAGAGACCTGTCTATTTTTATGTTGGATTTTTCGTGGGTATTTTGATATTTGGGTTTGCTTGATTACTGTATATATTTGTTTGTATGTAGGGAAGAAATAAAATTGCCATCTACTTTAACAGAAGAGAATAAGGTGAATGATAACTAAGTTGGGTAGTTTGGTTCTTTCATACAACCTCGTCCTCAAGTAGTTGTTTATCTATATGCTATATGGAGGAGGGGGGAATATACCATCCTTATATAATGGTTAGCTTAGAAAATATTTATGTATATGTATGGTATTTTGTTTAAGCAAATTAATATTAAAAGTTTTTATTGTGTAATTTTTTGTGTTTATATGTGTAAAATAGGTGTATAAATCTTTCAAATTTTACCATGCTTGTAATTTTTTGTTTGTCATCTTTTTCGCATTTCTTTTTGAAGACTGTTTTGTAAGTGTTATCACAATTTCTACTAAAGGAGTTTTCTTGGTAATTTGCAAAAAAAATTAATGCATACTCTTCCAATTTAAAATGATTTACTATTTTGTCAATGGTGCTTAAATATCTTCAGGAGACAAAAGTGATAGAATTTGATGAATCAAAGATGACCCACCTCAACAATTATAGTTCTTCAAAACTTGAAAAATGTGTTATTCAAGCCCTCGAAAAAGCAATTATAAAATGAATCTTGAAGAAAAGTGTAATTAAATATATAGTAGATACACAATATAACTCACCCAAAATTGAAGCTAAATGAAGGAATTTGGTAATAATTGTAGTTGTATATATAGTAGGTAAAGTCATAAGTAACTATTTAAGCATTTCATTAGAATTATTGGGTTTGACCACCTTCTTCTATTTTTATGTATCAAGGGTTTGTTTGTTCTATAACTTTGTAGCACACTTATGATGATAGAAAAAAAGAATCACATATGTTGTGCTTCCATGTACAAGACACAAAGATTTTTCAATCAATTCCTACCACCATTTAATGCAAATGATGAAGAAACATAATTAATTTTGAACCTATAATATTTGATTAGATAGTCAAGGATAAATTTTATGTTGTAGATGATAAAGGATCATATGTTTCTTTTAGTTATCATAGTTGGCATACTTACAAAGATCCTACTTGAATTATTATTAGAAGGTGTCTCTTTTATTGAAGTAAGTAATTTATGAATTTAGAGTCAAATTAGTTCTGGGTAAAAGAAAGATAATGAGTCCTCTTTTAGTGTCATGTGTGCGTAGAAAAAATCATGATAGGAATGGGTATTCATTTTGTAAAAAATGGGTACTCATTTAGGATTATTCTCCCAAACCTAAACTCCTACTCTTATGAAACATATACCATTTTAAAATGAGTACATATTTTAAAATGAAACAAGTAGGATCATATAAATATATTGTAACCTTTACAACTCTTCCCTTATGAATATACTTAATATGTTGATGTTGAATATAAGAAACTAACATCAACTACTAAATCCATGTCTTATTAAGTAAAATAGAGAATCTATTTGAAGAAAATAACACAGTAGTGTAGTTGTACTTCTTTAAGACCCAATCTAATAGGCAAATGATTTAGTCCGAGTTTTCAATTAATGTATCATTAGTTATTTTCAAAGGTACCCCTAAATGTGAAGATGGATAGTAAAAAAGAAATTTGAGGTGATACATTAAATTAAAATTTAAGATCAATGAGAATGTCATTACTAAATTTATGGTATACACTACCTTGTACATTTTATATGTCATAATAATTCTTTCCTCGTCAAAGAATCCAATCAATGGAGAACTATGTAAAGAAGGTGTATCTCTATGCTATAACATACCTACAAAAAAATTTGTATGGCATGATGTATGGGAATAAGATATAACAATAATCCACAAAATCTATATTAATATGTTCATCTGCCATAAAAAAGGACATTTTCATGGTGTAAATGAGCATTGTTAACATGTCTAAGAAATAGATTAGTATACAATTTTAAATTTTGATCAGGGGGAAGAATTGATGGATTGCCTCCATAATTTACACCCTTTGAATGAGTCATTTTTTGTTAAATATCTCACTTTATATTTCAAAGGCGACCCTGAGTATAATGAGCCAAAACTCTATGAAAGTTAAAATATTCATTCTCATTATAGTTCTTAAAAATCCTTGTTGTTGGATCTAACAAGTGGATTTCTAGAAGAATAATCAAATTAGATCTCAAAAAAAATTAAGCACAATATAAGGCCTCTTATAACTTGCTAAAATTCCTAAAATTACAAGACTTGAAAGAAGGCACATTGGGAGTACTAGAAACATGATGCATATATAATTTTTTTTGTCTCTATAATCATCATACTTTCAAAAAGTATGTAAATTTTTAAACTTAGAAGGGTAATAAGATGTCAAATAACCATGAAATAATTTACAAAGCTTAATTACATTGGAGGAGATCAAATTTAATTCAATCTTATTCACATGAGCATACATATCTATAAAAATAACAAAACTACTTCGGTATACACTATCTCAAATAGGAGGTAAAAATATTAATAAAAATTATTTTAATTAATCATTATCTTAAACATTACGATATAAAATTAGCACATGCAAGGACTAAAATCTAACAATATAATAATTTATGTTCTCATTATATTATTGGGTACATTCAAAAAATTCTAAAAGAGTAATCATTAAGATCATATTAACTATGAAAATTTTAAGCAAGTCTTTGTATATCTTAGAAATAATGGATAGATCCATGGGGTAGAGGAAAACCCCACTCAATAGAATTATATTTTGAAGTGTGAGGGAATATTGTGGAAATATCTTATATTAAAAATCATAGTCTAAACATACAATAATGAAATATCTCAAATGTGTACTTTGATCATCTTTACAATTATACATTTTAAAACTAGGCCCTATAAAACCACTATTTGTAAAGGATGAGAAGAAATCTCAAATGTAAGTATTGTATTTATTCTCGACATATCATCATTATGTTTAATATTTAAAATGATATTGACCCTACACTCCACCCTATCTAGTCAATAATTGCATCTAAGGTATAGAAATAAAATATGAGTATAAACATGCTAATAAGATAGAGAATGATAAAACAAAGACATAACCAAGGTAGGAAGAATGAAATGTAGTATCCAATGGGATACACAAATGTAGAGGATGAGTTATGGAGAGTAAATATGAGTAGTCATAAAACCTGTAGGCATAGCATAGAAAGTAAGTTAAATAGTAATGGGATTGGAGGAAGGAGAAGTGGAATAATAAATCTCAAGATAGGAAGAATGCATAAGAGCAGCATCTATCATGGATGTAGGAGGATAATGCAAGGAGGAAGTGGCTTAGATATAATGAGAAGATACATCATTCAAAGAACTAGAAGATGTAACCTTAGCACTAATTCCTTTAAACATTTCCAAGAAAAATGATTTTTTTATCAGTAAACCATGAATATCCTCAACTAAGTTTTTAGGAATATAATCATCATTCAAAAACCTTCATCTTAATGGAAATTAAGGGATCCTTAACTAATATCACTAGTGGATCAATGATATAAAGGAAAACTAAGATCTAATATAAAATAAGAAAAACCTAGAAAATATTTAAATTTTGTAATAAATTAATAAATAAAAACCTAGAGGCTAAAATAAGGATACATAGGGTGGGGTAAAGGAAATATCACATGGTGAAGAAAAAATCACTAGATAAAGTATAGAAATAAAGAACAAGCTAAATGTGATAAAAAACCTAGTGAGATCTAAACAATAAAATATATAATTAGAAAATTATAGTATAAACCCTAGTGAAACAAGGGTAAGCCCTAAGGTTAAAATAATATGTCATGAAGGAATGTTATGTTCACCATTAAAATACAATGGAATAAATTTTCCTCTTAAAAAAATTATCCAAGGACATTATTAAACAACATTTGACCCTAAGATAAAGAGAAAAGATTGGAATAATAAATTTGAAATTAAATTAAATTAATATGAATAAATTATATGTTATACCTAGCTAGATTTTAGATGGAGGAATATATTACAAAAGATACCATGAATTGATTCATAGATGTGTTACAAAATAGGGGCTTGTCTAGAGAATGATTTAGGGTCTACAAACTAACAATACTTTGCATTTGTTTTGACCCTCACATATGGAATTGATCTATCACATAAAATGAAACCTCGATCTATGGAAGTGAATTGGTAGGGGATTAATAACTACTATTAATGTACCTTAGCTCATTTTTCCTATGTTTGAATTAGGATTTTGTATAGAGAAATTGTTTAAGAAATTGTTAGGTAAGGATTTATTCTCCTTTAGTCAAGACCCTAGGGAAATTTATTTCATGATGATGAACCAAAATGTATGTTAGTAGGAAATTATGTATTATCATTTGGGTGATTATGCAATATAATAATGTAATTAGAAACCTTTTTTATGATACTATCATGATGTGTGAATGGATTGATCATGCAAAATGATTCCATAATGAATAATGATTATATTTAATTTAAAAATATAGTATACAAACTAAAATAATTTTGTTCTAAGTCAACTCATAATGATTAGTATGAATAAATTTAAAATATTCTATTTGAATTTTAGAATATTAAATTTTGAGGTTCATGTACACAACTGCATAAATGATGGGTCAATTTTATACCCACATATTTAATCTAGGACGAAAAATAAAAAAAAATCCAAGGATCAAAATTGGATGAGTCATGATAAGGGTAGACTAAGATAACATTATGAGCCAAATTTTTCACAAGAATATACCACTTGTAGACCTATTACTATATAAAGGATACTCTAATAGAAGTGGTCTCAAAGCATAAGAGACAAGGGCATGCGTATGCAATTTTTACCATTAGAAATACAAAGTTCAATAGTAAAACACCTTTAGAAAATTTTAACACTACAATTTTAGTATGGTTGGATGAAGGATGTGAGGAAATTTTTAAATAGTTTTCCTTCAATTTTATCATTGATAATTATCTTTGAAATTGTTTATGAATTACAATCTTTTATGGTATGCCAATATGAGTTCATGTTTAATTAACTTGATTATTAAAATTTAATGTTTATATCTTTCTTGGTGTACCTAATTAACAAGACCTTATTAGTAACTAAAATAATAATTTTAAAGAATAATTACCAAATTCTCATAATTATGTATATATATGTGTGTGTGTGTATCTATGTATATATACATATATACATATATATGTATGTATGTATATGTATTTGTACATGTATATATAGATGTATATACATATATATACATATATATACATACATATATATGTATGTATACACACACGCACACATAATTAAAGTAACCTAATATTTCTTAACATTTTAATTAATTTGTCCTCCCTTGACTAGATTTTTTCCCAGACACATGTTGTCTCAATACCCTCGGGGGCCACTTCCGGTTTGTCCACTTTTGGTGCACCTGTGATTCTGGTTTTGTCTGCTAGAACTGTGCCTATGGTCTCTATCACCCTAAAGGTTAAAGGGTGGAAGAACATGCTAACCAACACTAGCCTGAGTCCTAAGATAACCATTCCTTGCCCTGAAGAAGATATTTCTACTTCGGGTACCAACTTTTCCATCCCTGAAGCTATTAGTGATAGGATTGTCTTGTCAATGGAGAATGTTGTGGTGGGTAGATTCTTGTCCTTTCACCCTATGGTGGATATGGTCAAAAGATGGGCTTTGACTAAATGGAATCTCAAAGGGAGTGTGGAGGTTTGTGCAATGGTGGGGGGTTCTTCCTCTTCAAATTCACAACTGTGGAATATTTGATCTTGGTCCTCTCCTCAAGACCCTGGATCTATGGAAAGAATTTGTCTCTATGCCGCTGAAAATTGGGGTTCGATCCTGTTGTTGATCTCAAAAATTCAGCGCTGGTGTGGGTCCATCTGCCAGGGTTTCCCCTGGAATACTGGGATGAATCTATATTCAAATGTATTAGAGACTCATTGGGGCATTTCATCACCTCTGAATCCATTACCAAGTCCAAATCTAGGTTAGTTTTTTCCCTCTTTTGTGTTAATATTAATGTGAATAAGACCTTACCTACCTCTATGAGGCTTTGTTCTAAGTTTGGTGCTCGGATCCAATAAATCTGTTATGATAACCTCGTGACCTACTATCAAATATGTGCTAAACCTGGTCACCTTATTTTGGATTGTAAGTTCACGATGAAACATGTACTCAACCCTTGTGAGCGTACTGCCGATGACCTTTCTAACAACTACCCTTTCAATTGGACATTCTTAAGATTGTTGACTCCTTGGTCAAGACTGATATCCCTAAGAATGTAGATTCCCCAGTTAATTTGAATAACCTTAAATATGAGGGCTCCTTGGCCATATCTAGTTTTGCTTCCCAGATGTCCCCAGTTGTAGGATTTGTTCTATGTTGACTCTGGTATAGTTCATGTTGTTCATTCTTTAGTCGGTGCCCCGATAGCTATGGTTGTTGGGGTACCCTTGTCGGTATTTGAATATGTTCATCCCCTATCCATGACCTAGCTAAAGATAGTGAAGAGGGTGACATCCTAAAGGATGTTGGTTTTAAAGTAACAACTGATTTAGTGAAGATTGATGGAGAAGAGGGTGAAATCCTAAATGAAGAATTTTGTAAAGTAACAATTGAGGCAGTGAAGACTGCTTCTTTGGGTTTGGATTAGGAAAAAGCAATGGAGGAGGAGTTCTAGTCAACCCCAAAGAAAAAGGGAAAGCAAAAGAAAGTTGATGTAAGTGGTGACTCTAAACCTAGTAGACCCTACCAGTGACAGACGAGGAATAGGGAGACAACAAAAGAGATAGCCATCGGAAAAAAAAGGACATTGGAAGTGTCCTTAAAGAAAGGTCAAAAATGAAAGTCATGTCCTAGAATGTGAGGGGGCTAAATAGCTCTCATGAGTAGCTAGCACTAAAAAAATATGTGTTGGAACATAAGATTGATGTTTTGCTACTATAGGAAATCAAAATGAAGAAAATGCTAAGTATATTTGGTAGGGTGCCCTCTTCTCTTATAGTGATGCAGAAGGGGCATTAGGTGGACTGTTGATGATGTCGAATCCTAATAGGATCATTGGCTCTAAAATTTTCCAATGTCAAAACAGTGTGGGTGTTGAGTTTTCTCACCCTGATGACTCCTGGTCACTCATTAATGTATATGCCCCCAACCAAAGGAATTCTAGGAATTCCCTTTGGCATGATCTTACTAATTGGATATCCCATAATAAGGGGACATGTTGGCTAGTGGTTGGTGACTTCAACTCTCCTTAGTATCCCTTAGAGAAGTGTGGGGGGCTAATGGACTACTCTGACAACATGTATGATCTGGAAAATTTCTTGAGTAACGCTGGTCTGGTTGATATTGGCCTTCTAGGTCAGTCCTTCACCTAGACCAATAGGATTTTGGGGGATGGTTTGATCCAGGTCAAGATAGATAGAATTCTCTACTCTCACAACTAGATGGCCTTGCTTAGTCAAACTCGATCGCCCTACCTCGTACTATTTTTGATCATAACCCTCTGATGTTGGTCATGAAGGAATTTTCTACTGTGGGACCCTTTCCCTTTTAATTTGAAATCATGTGGAATACCCACCAGGATTTCAGGAATAAATTGATTAATGATGGAATATTCTTGTACACGGGTATGTAGGATCATGATGGGCCAAAAAGTGGCAATATGATGGGTATGTGGCTGACGATTTTTTTCTACCCAAAATTGATGAAATGAAAAGGGTTTTTAAAGGAGATTCTCAACTTTCCACCAATATAAATTATGCTTTACTTTGAATTTAATAAGTAATTATTATTCATTTTCTATTTGAACTACACTAAAGTCCTGATTGATAGGTTGATTGAAAAAAATCTATAGCTTTCAAAAAGTATCACATTTTTTGAATCCAAAACCCGTGTCACATTCTATGCTTCACATACTATAGGATTAAAAAAATAAACTTTGAATTTCATGAAGTTTTGACCAAGTTAAGGTGGTCAGACATACGAGTTTTTATATTTTTTAAAAGTTGTAATAAAAAAATAATAATTAATTATTTACATGGAAAAAAATACAAAAAAATATCCATCACATCGGGACATGAGTCTTATACTTATATCTAAAATATTATAAAAAAATATTATCATTTTATTGTGGTTAGGGTGGTCAGACAGACACCTACTTCTTATTTTTTCCCTGAAATTTAAGTACTACTACATTGAAATTTCAAATTTTCACCAAATAGATTTGTTTTTTTAAACAACCCTAGTTGTTTAGAAACTATATTCAATTTTCTATAGATTCTATTCTTACATATTTTAAAAATAATATAAATAACTTATTCAAATTTTTACGTCAAGTTGCCTAACTCTATTTTTTTGAATTTTTTGCCACTTAAGGGCCTATTTTTTCCATGATGATCCTGCACATACCCACATGGCTACCCCATTTTTAGGATTTTTAATAAGCTAAAATATATCAAAAATATGGTTTAGGGATGGAACAAGAGAGTGTTCGGGGATGATTTCTAGAAAAAAAGTATTAGGGGATAAGTTGAGGGTGACACAAAAAATGATGGAAGAGGGGGATGTTAGCTTGCTGACCTATAACCAAGAAAGAGATGATCGCTTGGAATGGGAGTAAATTTTAAAGAAGGAAGAGATATTTTGGAAAAAAATGTCCAAATCTCAATGGTTGTAGGAGGGTGATACGAATACCTCTTTCTTTCATGTCTTATCCCTAAAGCATAAGAAAAGGAATTAAATAACAAAACTTCAAAATGAGCAGGGTGTGGTGGTTAACTTGCTC
This sequence comes from Sequoia sempervirens, assembly GCA_007258455.2. Taxonomy (NCBI): domain Eukaryota; kingdom Viridiplantae; phylum Streptophyta; class Pinopsida; order Cupressales; family Cupressaceae; genus Sequoia; species Sequoia sempervirens. The sequence goes on from VDFB02113934.1 coordinate 11,602, forward strand.
ACCCAAATTGGGCTTTTGGCATCTGAATACTTCCAATGAGCTTTGTTGGCTCTTGATGAGGCTCCCAATCCTACTTTGGACAATCTTTTGTTGGACCCCCTCCCTACCACTCTAACCTAGGAAGATAATAATTGCATTCTAAGTGATGTCACTCTTGAGGAAGTCTGGATGACTGTTTTTGGTATGGGTGCCTACAAGGTGTCGGGTCCTGATGGGTTCCCCTAGTTTTCTTTTAGATTTTTTGGGAGATTGTTGAGGTGGATGTTGTTATGGAGGTCAAGATTTATTCAAATCTATTAAGATCCTCAAACAGTTGAACCACACTTTCATTGCCCTAGTTCCAAAAGTTGTTGAACCACGGTCTATGAAAACTTTCACCTCATCAACCTATGCAATACCATTCATAAGATCTTCTCTAAAATATTGGTGAATCATTTGAAGCCCCTGCTGGAAAAAATGATAAGCCCTACCCAAAAAGGTTTTGTCCCAGGTCAACATATTTTGGATGCTACCATAACCACTCATGAAATTTTACATTCCATCAACAGATGCAATAATGTCAATATGGCGTTCAAGCTCGACATCTCAAAAGCGTATGATAAAGTTCTATGGGAATTTATTCCCAAATTACTATCTAAATTTGGCTTTGATCAAAGGGTGATTAACCTCCTGATGGAATGCATTACCAATATCAAATACTTTGTATTGGTTAATGGGGTCCCTTTTGGATTCTTCAATTATGGGAGAGGCATTTAGACAAGGTGACCCTTTCTCCCCCTATTCTTTTTTATCATGGTTACAGATGTGCTAAGTAGGAACATAACCAAATTGTTGTTGGAGGGCTCCATAAAGGGGGTCAAACCTGCTACTTCGCTGGAACTTGTTGTTATTCAACAGTTTGTGGATTACACCATTCTATTTGGGAAGGCGTTTGTGATCGAAGCCAGGAAATGAAAGAGTTTCCTTAACAATTATGTTTCTTTCTTTAGAAAATGTATAAACTACAATAAAAGTATGATATTTCTTTAACAACACTCATGCCCTTCAAGCTTGGGTGACTATTGTCTTAGGTTTCCTGAGTAGCTCTATCCCCTTGGTGTATCTCGAGATACCCCTTACTATCAAAGATGTTACTCCTACATTTTGGAATATGGTTTTATTAAGGATCCAAAGGAAGTTGGAAAGATGGAAAGGTACTATTCTCAGCCATGCTAGGGCAAGCTGCAACTCTTGACTACTACCCTCCAAGGGATCCTTGTCTACTTCCTTTCTATCTTTAAAATTCCAAGATACATAGCGGAGAAGTTTGAAAAAATCCAAAGGAACTTTTTATGGTTTGGGACTAAAGAGAAGAAGAAGTTTGCTTTGGTTAGTTGGGACAAAGTTTTCTTACCTAAATCTTGTGGTCAGCTTGGGATTAGGAATGTTCAAAGTACTAATAAAGCTTTGCTTGCTAAGGTTAGATGGGATCAATTAAGGAACAAAGAGGACTGGTGTAAGATCATGAATGCTAAGTATCTTGGCAATATATCTATGATTAAATTCCTTTCAGATGATCACCCTACTAGTTCGCTGGCCTGGAACAACATCTATAGGTTGGAGAGGTTGCTCACTTCTAGGATGAAATGGAAAATGGGGAATGGAAATTGCATTATATTTTAGGAGGACCCTTGGTTGCTTGATTCCCCCCTAGCACTCTCTAGATTCAGGAACCTTATGAGACCTACTCAATTATTCTTTGGTATGTATGTGAGTGACTACTTTCATGGCCATCTGGGTGCTAGGAAATGGAAAGAAATGGATCTATGTTGCCCCCTGTCTCTAGAGTTGAAATTATTGGCTAAGTCCTTATAATATTTTCTCTCCCTGACTAGACTACCTTTATTGAACTTTGAGGATGAGTTATTTTGGGTCAAATATTGGCTAGGAAACCTTTCTTTCAAAACAACTTACAATCTGTTGTTAGTCCAGGGTGTTCATAATAGACTTTGGAGACAAGTCTGGAACAGACACATGATTCCTAAAATTAATTTCTTCTAGTGGATGACCTGTCATAATAGGATCCTAACTTAGGATAACCTGAGGAAAAGGGGATTTCGGATCCCAAATAGGTATTTTTTATGTAAAAGCAATGAAGAATCTATTGATCATTTATTACTGCATTGCCCATTTGTTACTAATTTCTAGGATTTTCCTTTTGAAAAATTGGAGACCCACTGAACTATGTGTAGGGAGATCAAATCCTTCATTAAGGGCTCGTCTATCCTCTACCAACATCCTATCCCTAGATAAATATGGAACCAAGTCCCCCCCATCATTTGTTGGTGCTTGTGGAAAGAGAGGAATAACCAAATTTTTAGGAATATTGAGATGAGTCCTAAGGAGGCTTTTGGCATTGGTCTAAGGCTTATTTCTGAAAATGTATGAATTTACACTAGGAAAACCCCAAACAAAGAACCTACAGAGTGGGAGATCAAGATGGGTAAAGCCTGGAATAGGAAGTTGGAGATAACTCCTTTGATAACACTAAGGCTCAGCCTAAATGTGACATAGTTTGGAAACCCTTGGATAAGGGGTGGCACAAACTCAATTTTGATGGGGCATCCAAAATGAATCTTGGCAGGGCTAGCATTGGGGGTATTATCAGAGATTGCAAGGGTAAATTTGTGGTAGGTTTCTCAAGATACTTTGGATTTTAGACTTCCATGACTGCAAAAGCTAGGGTACTGTTAAAGGGCATCTAGTTAGTTGTTACTTTGGGGATAAAGAAACTCCATATAGAAGAGTATTCCATGTTTGTGATTGAATCAATCAAATTTGGCAGGTTATTAGGATTAAATACTAGAGATATCCTAATTGACATAAATCACTTGGTCTTGAAGCTTGATATGAAGATCTTGTCCCACACCTATCATGAGGGTAATCAAGTTGTTGACGCTCTGGCTAATCTAGGTTCCTCTTGGAGCACTTCCAAATGTTGGAGTCTTGGTATTTTACCATCAAACATACAAGGTGTCATCCTTAAGGAATAGGGTACCATTGTCATCCATGATAACTAATTATGCTCTTTTTAAGGATTTTTGGGTTGTCCACATACTTGTACTTTGGGTGATGTGGATGAAGAAAATTGATGAGGTCCTAAATATGAGGCAACAATTGAAGGGATGGACGAATAAGGTGGATATGAAACTAATTATGAGAGGTGATGGGCAGTACCTTGGGTTAAAAATTAAGTTTGGTTGGGGCATGTCAAACATTAATGAGCAGTCTTGTCACAGTTCAGCATATCCTTACGGATTCAAATTCTATTTTTTGTTCTGTTGGGCATCTCATTTTGATGTGACCACTTCATGTCATGTGGAGTTCTTTTTGAATCCCCTTGACATTGCTAAAATATTTCATAAAATAAAAGATTTGTACATAGGGATTTCTATACTTGGCCTCACAACCACTCAACATTGGTACTTGTGTATGAGCAATTTGAATGGAAAAATCATTTTTTGCAACCTAAGGATTTTTAATTATGGACCTGCGGAGGTATCCTCCTTGGAAATGATATCTAGCATGTGTAATCTTTAGGTTTGCTTAACCACACGTTATTATCTTGGATGGCTTAATAATAATGTTTTATGGGTGATTTTTGACATTGATGTCCATTTTAATTTCCTTCTCTCATAGGGTTGCTGGTATCTCAGAGTGAAGTGTATCAAAATGGGAGGTGATAGGGTGAGGACTGAGTTGGATAACTACAAGGAATTCTAAAAGGATCCCCTGGTGTTGCATATTTGTTAAGAATTGCACGCATAAAATATCAATTTAATGCAAATAAAGATTAAACATAGGAATGAAAAACACAGAAATAATAACAACGAGAGACAATATTTAACACGGTTCACCCAAACTCAGGCTACATCCACCAACAAAGAGTCCAATATTGTTATCTAGTAAATAGAACCGATTACAACCAATAATCCTCGCAACTCAATACCGTTGCAAATGCTACAATACAATATCAACAGAAACCCTAACCCTTAGGCTTTTATCAAGACTTATGTCAGTTACAAAATAGGGTTCTTTTATGTTGTCCAATAGAAAAATAACACCTAATGCCTCTGGATCCCGCAAGGGGTGCTGCGCCCAAACCCCTATTAAATAATTTGGGGGGAAACCATGTTGATAAAAGTGAGGAAAATTTAACCTCCGAGTCTGATTAGGCTCCATATACCAGCAATATTTTCACTAAAGGTGGGTTGGCATCATTGATGGAATGCTTAATGGGACATGATGTGAGGATGTTGGCTCAGTTTGTGAGCTCTTGGAAAGATAGGAGGGTCATGATGGGGGGTATCTCTTTCAAGGTAAATGAGGAAGTCATTGCTCAAGCGACTGGGATTTCAAGTAGTGGTAAGAAGTATAAAAACACACTAATACCTAGGATAACAAAATTCTCAATGCTTTCTTCAAAGATAATGAAAAACCAGTCAAGTATCAGTTTGGTTTCAAAAAGGAAGTGCTCCCTTGTGCATGGGACCAGGTTTTTTTGGCTATAATGAAATATGCGAATTTAGAAGGTAGGCATAGGGTGTTTTACTATTACCATTTGTCTCTTCTCAATCATCTTCATCATAAAATGTTATTAAGTTTCTCGTTCTTTTTGCTAACTGATTTGGAGAATTTTGTTAAGATATGTTTGGACACTGCTACCCAAAACCCTGTTGAACCACCCCCCCTTATCACTCTACCAGGGCCTCATCATGAGGCTTTACCACTTCCATTTAGCTCTTTATTTGTCCAACCTATATCTATTATTTGTATTGAGGAGCTTGAAACCCCTGACCAAACCACTATGAATCCCTCCTCAATCAAGTCTTCGAGCCCTAAAAGGAAAACCCCTCTGGTGGACACCAAAAATATGAATACCCCTAAGCCCAAACCCCCTTCCAAAAAAAAGAAGGGTGGAGCAAGGTCTGCTTAGTCGAAAGCAGCTGTTGAGCTTTGCGAGCTCAAAATTACTCCCTGCCAGACATAAAGCAAACCAATTGCAAGGAAAAAAGTTAAGAAAGAGGATAAATTCTAGGTGGAGCTACCAACCACTGATAGTGGAGAGGACAATGTGAGTAAAGATTCTAAGGGTGGCATTGTTGTGGCTGCTACTATAGATATGAGGATGGAGAATACTAGCATCAGGAGATCACACAGATTGGTTAAAAACAAAAAGGAGGTGCTTGTGAATGATATTTTGAGCGATGAGGAGCAAACTAACAACAAAGACAAGGGTAAGAAAGAAGATACGAAGGAGGAGGAGGAATTTGTGGAGGGACCTAGTCACTTTTCTGACTTCAACAAGATGCTCCAAGATGATTCAACGACCCACTCCTCAAATTTGGAGGCTATGGAGAAAGATAATGCTAAGACTATAGACAAGGAGGACAACTATAGCAAGTTGTTGGAGTGCATGGATAAGCTTGAAAGGAAGTTTGCAAGGTTGATTTGGTTCACCATTAAAATTATCCACCGTTTTGTTGGTACCATTTATGTTGTGCTCAAAGAAGTGGACAAGAAGACTATGGAGAGGGGCCCCAACTGGGTTGGGGGGGATTTTTTAAACTTCCCCATACAAAAATGGGAGAGTATAGAAAATTAGTTTGTTGTATCTTTGTTTTGGTTTGTCGTTAGGTCTTCGTGTGTGGGTCATTGGTCTATTGTTTCTATGTCTTGTTGTTTCGTTGTTTTCCATTTTAATGTTCTAGTCTTGATCTTTTTTGGCCCTTTGGGCTTGTTGTGTAAAGGGTATTGCACCCTATAAATGCAACTTAATATATCAAAAAACAACCATATTTTTTGTAAAAAACACATTCAACAACTTTAACAGTGTATTTAAATCAACAAGGGTTCATAAAATTAATTGAGGTTTCAAAAAAAGAAATTTTCATTATGAAAAATCTGATTACACAACATATTTCAGTCATCAAATGACTGATGGGCAACATTGATTCATGAGAACCTCCAACTCTGCACTTTTTCTCTTGCAACAATCACCTGCAACTCTTCAATTCTCAACTATAGAGTCTTCAACTTTCAATTGATGCAATAACCCTTACAACCTACAACAAACCACCTCAAAAACCTCAAAGAGAATACCACACCAAGCTCTCCAATCATCAACACCTATAGTCACAAATGAAATACCAAAACCTACCACAAAATCCTTCTCCAAAAATAGAAAAAAATAAAAATTCCCTCCCCTTTAGAAAATTCACAACCAAATCCTCATAATGAGTTGTTTCCATAATAGAAAAATCAATAATTTTTTTTTAATTCCATTTTGTAACTCCCAATCCCAACGCCTAAACTTGATTTTTCAGATTCTTTGAAATGCAGTTACAACTCCACTATCTCCACTTCCAACTTGCATAACAAAGGTGGCATTTTATTTAAATAAATAAAATTAAACTCATTTATTCAAATAGCCTCCTAACATAAAATTAACCTCCTAAAATTAAATTCAAATAAAAATCTGAAATTTGAAATTTTTTTGGTTGATGTTGATTGCACTTTCACCTAGGATGCTCTTGCAGAGACACCCTAGGTAGAAATAGATGTTTCATGAGTTGCACTCATAAATTTTTGTAGATCCTATGTTTATCTTGGATCCACCTCATTTCCTTGTCCACTAGAATATTTCTATGCATCACTTTCTGCAAACTTACAACATTACCATGTTTCATCCTTCCTCTACTACCCATCATGTAATTCAAAGCATCAAATTTTTTTCCAACCTGATATACTTCATCAAAATCAGAACTAAAAATTAGACTTATACCTCCTCCATAAAAAAATGTATTTATTTTCCTCATTTTTTTTTCTATCTTTTCCATCTCTTTCCACCATGTCCCCTTCATGAAATTCCCCTATTTCAATGCCTTTTGAAAGACATGACATTGTTGTGACCTAGTTTCCTTCACTCAAAAAATCATTAGTACTACCATCAAAAGACTCAATTTCCATAATACCTAACAAGGAATCATGATCACTAATAAAAAAAATTCACCTCCACTATTCTCAAACAAGGATTCTTCATAAAACTCTTCATTAACCTTCATACTCGACTCTTCCAATTCAACTTTATCAAAAGTAATTTTTGTTGCAACAAACTTATCTATTCCTTCACTCTCTTTGTCATCAAATGAAACAATAAAATCATATTTTACTTTACCCTCTACTGCTACCTTCATTCCACTTGAGATCTTATCTTTAATATAAGTCAAAAAGTCACCTTTCTTATCCTCATCATGGTTATTGTTACCAAATCCAACATATTCATCCTTCATAATAGCTAAAATTCTAATTTCATCAACCAAACAAGACTTTGCATTGTTGTAAACCTTACCTATTTCTTCTTTCAATAGCTTCAATTTATGTTTCACTCCATCCTGCGTCAATATGTATGTTGTTGGTTATTTTTTAAGAACCAAACTTGATCTCAACCATTTTCTATGAATCTACCACAATTCAATAGTCAATACTAGTGAGGATTGGCCAACGAACAAGTAAAATACCACTAGGCCTTTACTTCTACACTTTGGGCTCTATGAAACTCAGGAGGGTGATCCTAACAATGTTTAGATGATAATCGTGTGCCATTTAATCATGAATACTAAAACAAACAAATAATTCTCATGTAATAGATCAACAAATGGAATGTATCAGAGAATTTGGTTGCTTCTTAACAACACTCTACATTCAGAGCATGAGAATGGTGAAACTCAACACAAAATAGTAACAATTATAACCCATTTTAAGAATTTTATTTAACAAGTGATTTGTTTCTGAATTGACCAACTAAATGCAACATGATTACTTTACATAGACTAGTGTCTCATCCTCAGAATGAAGTAAAATCCCAAAACCTATGTAATTTGATAACAATTTCACACATAGCATCATTAAAGCTTTGAAGATACTACATTACAACATTTCAACACTATATTCTCAACCACCACTTCTTACTAATATCCTAGCACTTAGTTGACATAAACCAATAGCTTCATTCAAGCATTTACATTAATTCTTTGAATTAACAAGCAAGAACAAAACTACACTTCCATTGTGAATCAATGGAGATAAATAAGATAACCCTTGATTATATTATTCATAACTCATGAACCAAGTGCATAGAAGAGAAAATGGCTTTGAATTTGCACCATTCCATATTATATTTGTCAGTATTTCCATCAAAATTACATATGCATTAGCAAACTCGAACCTAAGACTTAACTCTAAAATATGCTTAGTATTCTCTTTACAATTTTTAGTATGATTAATACCAAAACAACGAACCCCCTATAATTGTCCTTGAATTCCCATTTATAGAAACATGGGAGAAAAAAGCCTCAAACCAAATTAAAATTTCAGTCACATTTTCATTTGACATACATTTCACTATAATTTTAAAGATCCCCAGATGGTTATATTTGCACCTTGCAGAAAGAGGGAAAGAGTAAAAAACAAGAATCCTTTTCATCATTGAAGATTAACCCACCTTCCAAAAGGCACATTTGTCATCATAGCAAGATCAAAACCTCTCGTCCACACTAACCAAAAAAGGTTCTCCTCGTCAGCACCCAAGAAAAAAGCACATACGTTCATCAAAGAAGACATACCCACCCCCCAAAAGGCATCCTTCATCGTTGTAGCAGTTTCCAACACCTCTCCTTCATGATGGTCATCAAAAATGAAAACACTAGACTAGGACATCACCTCCACAATGATTCATCATCTTCAGAATCAGAATATGCATGTCCCCCAAGAGCCTTTGTTGAAACTAGAGGATTTGTCTCGCCATCATTAGAGTCTTCCAAACCAACAAGTATACGGAGATACTCGACATATTCTAAATCATCCTCAGCCTCATCTTCCATGGCAACATCAAGTTCCTCCATATAAGAATCATAAGCCTTGTGGTCCTTATCTTTCTTCTTCCTCACCTGAGACCTAGTCAATTTCCCTGACTTAGTTTCCTCCTTTGCATTTTCTCATTTCAGGAATATACCACTAGGATCACCATAGTCGCTTTTCACGACTCTACTTCTCAAGTTGTAAGTACACTTTTCTTCACCCTTAATGAATATGGAAAAATCTCTCTTCATAGTCTCCAGCTTTGCAGACCTCTTAGACACGCCTAACTTAATTATGGGTGTGTCATCTTAAGGTTTAGGTCTTTTGACTCCTTTCTATTTAGGCTTCCTCTCTGGCCTAATGCTTGACTCACTGGGCTCACTCATTCTCATAGAATAATAGGACTAGAGCTTATAGACTTTCAATTTTAAAAGATCTTCATAGGCCTATGCTTTTAGAAATAAACTTGTAGCACACACACCACCTAGACAACGCACAATCCCCACCAATTCAAAAGGAAGTTGCACACAACCAAACCTTACAAACCCATAGTAGTTAAAGTATACAAAGCTTTCATGAATTTCCCAAACCAACCAATTATACACAATTGAAACAGAGAAGGTATAAACACTTGCTTACCCAGAAAGATTTATCTTCGCCACCTCTACAACTACTCACCTATGCTCTTCACACCTTCTTCACTGGCTCTAGACCAATTCCTCAGTTCTTGAGGATTTCAAATTGTGATAGAAAATAGCTGATAATAATCATTATGTAGAGTGATTGGAGTGTGTCACCATTAATGTTCAAAAGAAAGCTCATGCGTGCGAGTTGACAACTAGCCATCCAACTTTGAATATTGACTGTCAATCCTTTTGATTTCAAAACACAATCAATGATGATCCTCAACCATCACGCCATGCTTTCACAACTTTTGTATTAAAAACAGTGATGACACCTAAGATAACTACCATGTAGCCATCTACACATTAATCATCATTTATCTGGTATCCATCATGTGTTGCTACCTTAGTTCTCACTCCTTCAAGTGAACTCACGATGTATTAGGGCCCATAGATGAGGGGAATATTCCATCAGATGCTCCATCTCTCATCATTTTTATGTGTGTTGAAACTACATTTAAAAATGTGATGCCCTTAGGTGGCACAATGGGTGCAAGGTATAGTAGGTCTATCACCCATCGCTAATTCATTTGTCAATAAAAAAAGCACATTAGCGATGGAGCACCTTATGCGATAGGTCAGGATCACTCCACTTGTCCATATGAAAAGATTAAGGGCTGAGAAAGCATCACCTCTAGTAACATTTCACATTTGTAAAGTGGCACTAGAGTAAGGAACTTTATTGCGCATCACTAATTCATTCTTGAGAACATATGAGCAATTAGCAGTAGCGAGAAGGTTAGCAATACAAAGGACATCGCTCACATCACTCATCACTGATTTGAAACTCCAAGATAAAACTCCATTTTTGATGATCGATACCAAGGGGATAAGTTTATTGTGCATCGCTAATCTAAGGCCAATAGTCAAAAGACAATCCACGATGAGCGATACAAAAGGAAATGAACAGGAACTAAAAAGTAGCAATTAAGCACGTGCCTACAAGTTGTTTTGAAAAGAAGGGACTATCTAGGATAATGCATGATGAGGCCATAGAATGACTCATGAACATTTTAAGCAAAGTATGTAAAGGCCAAACAAGGTTGATTAATCAACCTTAAAAATAAGTAATTTCTCAAACCAAGGCACATGGAAATATTAGGCGACGAGTAATAGGAAATTCTTACCACAAGGGGGCCAGTCACCTCATGGACTCCAATGACTCAAGTTGTTTTAACATGACCAAAAATTGGTTGCAGTAGGTCAACAAAGG
>VDFB02113935.1:0-32445 GCA_007258455.2 Sequoia sempervirens
GTTATCGCTGATTTTGGAAAATAAGTTTGTTACAAGAGGTATATATTCTTGCTTTAGAGGATGTTTATCATGTGTCATTGAGAGCGTGGATTCACAGGTTTGGTGTGAGCTTATGATAGAAATGTGGTTTTGATTATGTGCATCATGTTGTCATAAGATTGCTTAGTATCACGGTTCAGTGGGAGCATTTGGCAATGAAGTGGATTCTTGGTTGTAGGATGGTTTTGTTATTATGTCATGGTATACTCTTGATTAGCGGTTTAGAACTTTGTGGCATGGTACATGTTATGATAATTTTGATCATGAGAAAATATCTGAAATTCCATATGCTTTTGACAGTGATGGTTTGATGTTTACCTTGTTGCCATGTATAGCTCAATATCATAGTTCAGTGGGAGCTTTGGTAGGATATAGTGATCTTCATGCAGAGGATGGTAGTCACAATGCCATGTGTGACTCGATATCATGGTTCAGTGGGATTTGTTGGTAGTGACGTGGATGCATCATTGGTAAGGTTATCTTCATGTGATTGGGGATATGGTTTTTTATTAGTTTAGAGTGGTTGCTATTATATCATGGTTTACTCTTGATTCTAGATTAGAGTTTGGCATATTACATGTTCTCTCGAGATGAGGATGTATGTTATGGTGCATGTCCTAAGAGGAGATGGTTAGATCATGGATGTCATGTTTATGTTCAAGATTGGAGCTTTGGCATTGATCTTGTGTAGTTCTCTTATGTATTGGGTACATTAATCATTTGCTTGATTACTTCATGATAGTGCTATGTTGCATTTGGAGTTTGGCATGGATTGGTTGGTTACAGGTCCTCATGGATACTTGAAGAAATAGGTGAGGCTTGAGTTCTCTTATGGTTAGAGACATGTGTTGGAATGGTTACTAGCAAGAAAAAAATTTCCAACAGAAAAGACCGAGGAGCCTACACCTTGGTTGAACATGAGTTCAACACACTCAGTGGTTTAACATGCCTCCAAAGAGGCAGTTTGGATAAAGAGACATGGGAAAGGTATTGGTTTTAATTGCAAGTAAGTTAAACTTGAATGTGATAGTCAGAGTGCTATGTGTTTAGCCAAAAATCCTATGTATCATGCTCGTACTAAGCATGTTGATATTCAGTATCACTTTGTGCGAGAAATGGTTGAAAGTGGGAAGGTATTAATTGAGAAAAGTTGACACTTTAATTAATGTTACAGATTATCTTATGAAACCAATTCCTACATATAAGTTCTCTTGGTGTTAATCATTTGCTTGGAGCTTCATGATTATGCAGGTTGCATTTGAAGTTAGCATGGATTGATTAGTTGGTGCAGGAAGCCCATTGGCCTTGAGTTCTCTACTTGATTTAATAGTATTCCTTGTTTAGAATAATTGCAATGTATAATGTCAAGTGGGAGAATGTTGGAAATAGGATGCCATTTAATTACAATCCTAAACATTATTTATTTCATGTATCTCCTAATTCCTTGGAATGTGTTCAACAATACTAGGATTAGGAAGAGATTAATATTTGATGAAATAATCATGTTAATTAATTGACATTTGTAATTCATTCTAAATATTAGGAGCATGTGAGGGTGTCCATTTTGAGTTCCTAAATAATAGGGGCACATAGGGGCGCCCACATGGTAGGTGACACTCACCTTGAGTTCAGATAACTATTTGGAGTAAAAGATAACACTTCTGAATGCATGTAAAGATCCTAGGAGTTAGGGTTTGATGTTTGCATGCATGAAGTTCAATTTAGTTCAGTTATGGTTCAGTTGTCTTTAGTTAATTTTAGTTGAATGCTAGTTGACTTTAGTTAACTTGGAATGCATGGCTAATAACTTGAGTTGCATGACAGATAATAGGGACTACCTCCAGTTAACAAGAGAAATCCATTCTTGCATGAATGGTGTTGAGTAATGTTTCAGTTAACAAGAAATTACTTGGAGCCAACTTGGGCACCCAAGTTGCTTTCTTGGAATTACCTCCTTTGCATGTTGAGATATTTCTAAAGGCTCGGTTAAGTAGGACCTCTTATGGGTGCCTACTTTGAGGATGAAAGCTAGAAGATATTTACAGAACAGAGGTTTAGTTGCCACTTCAATTTGGGATGCCCAAATGTATGAAGATGACCATTTGACATTGTTCTTCACGGAATAAACCTATTTGCATGAGATAGGCGTACCTTTTAGGGATAGTGCTTGAGCATTGTAATTGTAACTCATGTTGAGTTTACAAAGCTAATTAAAGCCTATTTATCTCAAGCAAGTTGAATAGAGTTATTATCAGTTTTATTGCAGGTTGTGAAGAAGATTTGGTGAAGGAAAAAGAAGCATTCTCAAGCAAGAATTGTAGTTATTGTAATCTACTTCAGAGATTAAATAATATATTGATTCTTGGTGGAGTTTTTCCCCGAAAGGGTTTCTCCACGGTATATGTTTGTGTAAACTTTCTAATATCCTGTCTACTTCTATCAACTTTTGTCTTCATTCTACAAATGATAAAATGGATTAATCAGATAATCACCCACAAAGAATCTGTAACAAAGGAAAGCATATTTAGATCAGCAATCTTAAAGTTTTACAAAGTATTAAGCTACATAAACACCTCAATTTTCAACAGTAATAACCCAAGGACAAAATAACCCAGGGACATAATAACCCATGGACAGAATAACCCATGTAATTTATAAATTTTGTTTTCCTTTCTCTATATTCTTACAGGGATATTTTGTCCATGGGTTATTTTGACCATGGGTTATTTTGACCATGGGTTATTTTGGCTTAAGTTATTATGACCCTAGGTTATTTTGTCTTTGGGTTATTGTGATCAGGTTATTTTGTCCTAGGTTATTTTGTCCAGGGTTATTTTGGTCGGGTTATTATGTCCTGTAACCATTGAAAATAGATCATGATCTGGAACATTTTGATATTAAAAAATGTTAATCTATATAAATTGAAATGATAAAGAATTAGAATAAGCAATTAAAAAAAGATTTTAGAATCAAAGTTTTAGAGAAAAACAATAAAAAAATATAGGTTCTAAACTGTATATCCATTATTGAAAAAATGGCTCTTTGTGAAATTGGAGTAGAGGAAGGAAATGGAGAGAATTTCAACTAGAGAAAGCATAACACAAAGGAAGACTAGAGACCAAACTTTGTCCATTGAAAGGATAATCCAACATGATGTTTCCCTAGATAGGAATAGAGATGAGGAGGAAGGCGAATAATGCATTGGGAAATGACAGTGAATCAAAAATGAAAAATATAGAGCTCTAAAAATCAACTACTTGCAACAGGAGCAAACAGAATCCCCCTAAATTCAAAACCAATAGATAAGTGCATTTCTTTCTTTATTGAAAAAGATTTTTTGACAAGTAAGATTGAAAGATTGAAAGAAAATACTTTTTTTATCAAATGGGTTGGGGACTAGCCATCTGTTGGAAAATGGATTTGTCATTGCAAATTTTGAAGTGACTCATCCAATGGGCAATGACAAATGTCCCAATAATTGGAGAAGTTGTTACTAAACTAACAGATTTCCTCTATATTTGAGATGGGCAGCTCCCTCATATGATTTTGGATGATTTTGCTACTTCTCTCACATGGGAGCAAGATAAACTAATTCAAATAGGCACTCTTAAGTCTTGATCCAAATCACATGCCTTGGCAGCCAACCATGGCACAAATGAACAGTGAGGAAAAAGTAGTAATAAAGATACGAAGGATCATAAATCAGCTACTCCAAAGGTCGCTAATAAGACCTCATCTTCAAAAGGTGGAAATCCTAAGAAAGAGAAGGTCGAATGTGCCTATTGTAGAATACCTAGTCATGATGAGCATAAATGTTTGAAGAAACAAGTAGATCATTTGACACACATTCTCACAAAGAATAATCCTATTGTTTCTAATTCTATCAAACAGTATTCAAATGAGGGCTCTCACAAGGCCAAAGACAACAGCAAGGGGAAAGGAAAGGAAAAAGCCCTTAAAGTAGTTGCTTTTCCACCATCCACATGGATTCTTGATTCGGGTGCTTCACACCACATGGCTTCATCTAAGGATGATATTGTATCTTTGGAGTCATGTACTATGCCTTCTATTTTGAGGGGTGACAACACTCTTGTTGACATGTGTGGAAGAGGGTCTATTGATATGGGGGAAGGCACATTTTAGGATGTTCTTTGTGTGCCTTCATTATCATCTAATCTCCTATCAGTCTATCAAAATCAATCATACAGGTATAGGTAAGCAATTTGAGTTTACTCCTAATTCAGTAGTGATTCGTGAGTTGCACAATGATTCTAAAGTTGTAGTTGGGATAGTAGATCATCCTTCACCACTTTATTTATTCTCTTGCTTTGTTCTTGATCCACCTTCACCTATTCTACTCACTCATTTAAATAATGTGAGTAATTTGTCAATTTTTTGGCCACTTGAACTATTGTTATTTGTAGCAACTCAGTCAACAAGACATGGTTACAAGATTGCCTATAGTTCATTTTTATGATGGTGTTTGTCAAAGTTGCATTCTTGGAAAGCATCCTGAAGAGAAATTTGACAAAAGGAAAAGCTTGGAGATCCTCACATCTTTTAGAGTCGATACATAGTAATTTGGTAGGGTCATTTCCATAGCCATCTTTCAGTATCTAGCCTAATATGTTGTGTCATTCATTGATGACTTTTCTAGGTACACCATTATGTAATTTCTCTTGAACAAAATTTTGAAGTCTTTGATTCATTCTTGGAGTACAAGCCTTTGCAAAAAAAAAAAAAATAGGAAATCCATCAAAGCTCTACATACAAATGATGGGGGGAATATGTCAACCACAAGTTTGTATAGTATTAATCTTTCGAGGGTATTGATTTGAAACATACAGTTCCCTTCAATCCTCAATAGAATGGAGTTGCAGAATGGAAGAACCAGTCCTTCAAAGAGATGGCCAATTCCATTATTCACTCCAAGTCTTTGGCACCACCTTTTTGGGTAGAAGCCATTAATTGTGTGTTATATATCCAAAATTGAGTTCTTCACAAAGCTATGAAGGGGGTAACTTCTTTTCAATCTTGGTAAAGATGGAAACCCAAGAACTTTTGAGTGTTTGGATCTAGTGCATGGGCCCACACTCCAATAGAGAAACACAAGGCTATGGATCCACAAAGAAAGCATTGCATATTTTTTGGTTACCTAGATGATATCAAAGGTTACAGGTTTCTTCATCCAACCGCACATGAGTTGTTCATTGAAAGGAGTGTTTGTTTTGAGGAGAGTCCTTCCAATTCTTCTCTCGACACTTCTCCCGTCATTATCAATTTGGAGTCCTTGCATCATGATGATAGTTCTTTAGAGGATCATAATCCTTTTAATCTTGATAAGGATTCTTCTTTGTCCACTTCAAATGATGATAGTGTTGATGAGGGTGTGCATGATCCACCTTCTGAGGATGATGATTCTTCTCTTGACTCTCCTTCTCCAGCCGCAAGGCCTCTATAGGCTTGACAAATAGTTCGGTCAATTGAGGATTCAGTAGGGGATCCTTCAAGTCACAAGAGAACATGATCATAGTGTTAAGATGCTCTACATATCTTACTTACCATAGATTATGATCCATAGTCCTTTCAGGAAGCTTTTGGTATCCCCAAGTGGGATGTAGCCATGCAAGAAGAGTTCAATTCCTTGGAGAGGAACCACACTTGGGATCTTGCCTCACTTCTTAAGGGAAGGAAGCTCGTTTGATGCAAATGGTTCTATCAAGTAGAATTTTTAGAAGATGGATCGGTTGACAAGCATAAAGCTTGCTTGGTTTCCAAATGATTCTCCCAAGTTCTAGGGATTAACTACTCTTAGAATTTTTCACCAGTCGCCAAAATGAATTCCATATAACTTGTCCTTATTATCGATGTAGCACATAGATGGGAAGTTCATCAAATGGATGTGAAGAGTGCCTTTGTTCATGGTGATCTTGAGGAGGAGATATATATATATGGAGCAGCCACTGGGGTTCATTCAAGATCCGTCACCTGTGTGTTGTCTTGAAAAGTCTCTTTATGGCCTCAAATAGGCCCCTCAGGCTTGGTATACCAAGATGGACTATTTCCTTCTACAAGTGGGATTCACTCAATGTCATTTTGATCCTAATGTCTATATTTTATAGCAGGGTGATACTCACACCTTCCAAGTTCTCTACTTTGATGACTCTTTGATCATAGGAAGTCACTCATCTACCACTTAGGCAATGAAAACCACCATTCATTATCAATTTTTGATGTCAAACTTGGGCTTATTGCACTACTTCTTGGGGATTGAGATTACTCAATCTTCTGTAGGTATCTATCTTGCATAGCCTAAGTATGCACCTGATATGTTCCAGAGGTTTCACATGGTTGGTCGTAATCCTACACCAATTCCATTTTTGGTAAGGGTCAAACTTGAGGCTAAGTGTTCTTCACCCTTAGTGGATGGAACTTTAAAAACTTGTTGGTAATATCATCTATTTGACTCATACGAGGCCCAACAATTCATATGTTGTAGGCATGGTCTCTCGATTCATGCAAGAGCCACATGAGCTGCACTAGAAAGCAGCTAAGCAGATTCTTCACTAGATTAAGGGTATTCACAATTATAGGATTCACCATGTAGCAAGTGTGGAGTTTTACTTGGTGGGACACAGATTCAGATTAGGTAGACGATTCTCAAGATCGCAAGTTTACTTCAGGGTATTGCTTTTCTAGTGGTTATGGTCCCATTCGTTGGTCGAGAGTAAGAAGTGGTATACTATTTCTCTTTCATCTACAGAGGTTGAGTATTAAGGAGTAGTTAATTATAATACTGAGGCTATTTGGCTATGGAACATTCTCACCAAGTTTGGCATTACCTTCCAGAATCCCACAGTCATCTTTTGCGACAACTAGAGCGCTATTTAGATCTCTCGCAATACGGTCCATCATCAACTAACTAAGCACATTGAGATCCACATGCACTGCATTTAGGAGTTGATTCATTCATAGATCATTGATCTCAAGTATGATCTGACATTAGATCTAACTGTGGGTATCTTCACCAAACTCTTCACTAAGAGCAAGTCCCTTCATTTACGAACTTTGCTTGGGGTGCGGCTGGTGTCCTCTTTGAGGGGGCTACTTAATCCTTCTCTTCTTTTCTCTCTATTTTGGGGGGTGTTCTCTCTCTATTTGTGGGGTGGGGCTTCTTCTTCTTTGGAGGGAATTTGATATGTACATGGGTACCTAACATGGCCTCATTTTTTGGGATCCATCATCTTTTACATCCTCCTAAGTTGTTCTTAAGGGGAGTATTAGTGTAGGTTTTATTTTCCTAGTGGGATATTTATTTTTCCCTTAGCTATAGGTTTTTCAGGCTACATATTTATTAAGCTTGCTTAGGATAAATAAAGTGAGTT
The DNA here is from genome assembly GCA_007258455.2 of Sequoia sempervirens. Classification (NCBI taxonomy): domain Eukaryota; kingdom Viridiplantae; phylum Streptophyta; class Pinopsida; order Cupressales; family Cupressaceae; genus Sequoia; species Sequoia sempervirens. The sequence goes on from VDFB02113935.1 coordinate 7,425, forward strand.
AATCATTTAATAACTAGGAGATAAAGTGATGAGTTGTCTCCACTTTTTAAGGGTGGAGTATTTAATTTTTCATCATTTTATTTAATGTTGGTGGTTATTGGTGGTCAATTCTTATTGTTTGATTTTCCACCTCCATCCTCTCCTTAGTTCTATATAAACTCACTAGCTAGCTTGTATTTTTCATCTTGGAAACTCTTAATGCAATTCTATCATATTGACATTGCATCTCTTGGAGTCACTAGTTTGAAAAAAAAATTATGTTTTTCTAATTTATGTAGCTTTGGATGTCTCTTAAAAATTTCCTTGGGTTATCCAATCTATTTCATATTTCTAACAAAAAATATTATGCAGATTTAATGTAAAAATCTTTTTTATTTGAGGAAAAAAGTGACGTGATTTTTTACAAATTATATATTTTTATATGCATATTCAAGATAAGAATATGGACCAACTAGGACTCGAACCTAGGACCTTCAATTTGTTGTTGGAATGCTCTACCAACTAAGCTATCGACCCCTCTTTGGTCAACCCATTGTTAATCCGAGTGTGGCTTATTTCCAATAACCCCCCTAAGCCACATTGTTGGTGCTTGGGGCTCCTAGTCTAGCTCTAATACCATGAAAGGAAATAATAAATTGAAAGAGAATGAAATTACTAATCCAAGAGAATTTATTTAAAGAAAAATATTACCATCAAGATGAAAACCAAGAGCAAGCACACCAACATCCAAGATGAGACACAAGAATTTGTAAGGGGGAAAAAGCAAAAAAAAAAACCCCAATATTATGAAGATGGCATAAAGTCTAAAAATATTACAATGAGAGAATGAGAGAGAGCTTAAGCATAGAATTATTCTTAATGAAGAAAGGGATAAGCACTTCAATAAATAGAGTTGAGAAAGGAGTTGCATAAGTAACTCTCATTTCTATGCATGCCACCTTTCATCATATGTGTGTGCAAGGTGTCAAGATCCTCATAAGGAGGAGACTACACCTAAGCCTCAATATTCTTGCAAAGATGAGTTATAAAAATGATTCATACTCAAATGAGACAAAAGACTTGTAGGGATTGTTGGAATATTTCTAAAAGTAATTAAAAAATATAAATAATAAATAATCTTCACCTATGTAAAGATTAATTTTTAACATTATATTTAATTTTAATACCAAAATAGAAATGTGTTGCCCTATATTTTAATATTTTAAGTAAAATGATTTCAAAAAAAATGTATGTGAAACATAATATAAAATAATTCAACATGTAGTTTAACTATTAGTTACAACTTTTGACCTTTTTTGTAGATCTGCAACATGACTATCAGGATAGATTTGACAAAAAAAGTATTTGATGATAATTTACATATGTTTAATGAACTAAAAGCAACGTTTAGTGACTATTGGAGTTGATATTAAACCTCACAACTCCCAAAAATCACCTACAACCAAAACACCTATCACATCTTAAGACAAAAGCCATTGATATGCTCATGCAACCAAGAGAGACAAGATTGATCCACACAAGCATCTGATATGCTTTTTGTATTGAATAATGATTACAATGAAGGATTGATCCTTATAAAAGGAAAAAGAAAACCCTAGATGAGGATTTGATTAGATTAGGATAAGTGTTCTAATCTCATGCAATGAAATAATCACCTAAAATATACCAAAAATTTGGATGCCTTAATATTTAGTTTGAGTTTTTTAAGAGCAAAAATGTACCAAAAATGCTAATGATTAAACTCAAATCATTATCTTGCATGTGGATGACATGTTCCTTATTTTTAATAGAAAATTAATGGAGCTCAATAATAAAATTTCTAGAACATGTTATATAAATAACTTTTGTACTATAAAATTTATTCTTGGTATGGAGATCACTTGGAATTGGGTACATAGAATTATTTGGTTAATTCAAAGTAAGTATGTTGATACCATTTGGCAATGGTTTAGTATAAATGATGATTATAAACGAGTGAATATCAATTCCCTATTGGCTCTAGTATTTATTTCAATGTGTCAAAATTAGATGATGATTTTGAGGTTATTTATGATGTTCCTTATATTAGTTCTATTGATATATTTATGTATGCAATGGTTTACACTAGACCAAATATTACCCAAGTAATGGTATCTTTTAGTAGGTTTATTTCTAACCTTGATAAAAAGAATTGGAATTATATTAAGAGAGTTTTCAAATATTTCTAAAGGAACTTTATTATTATTTGTGTTATCATGGTAATAATAATGTGAATAGTAAGTTAAAAAAATAGGACTTTATTGATGAATATTTGCAAGTGACTTAGATAGTTGGAAGTCTACTAGTTGCTATGTGTTATCTATGTTTGGTGGTACAAAAATTTGGATGAGTAAGATGAAACCCATAATGACTTTGTCCACCATTTAAGAAGCATATATAGATATTGCACATACCTCTAGTGAGGTTGCATGGTTACTAATGTTGTGTGCATGCATTGGTTTTAATTGCAAATTGGTTATATAAGAGTTGGTATAAAATGCTTATAAGATTATGTCCATGAATTTGAATACAAATTTTAGGACTTGCATTCTTCAACAATTGCCACAAGATGAGTAGTATTGTGATGTTCAACATGACATACAGTCTCAGTGGGTCCTTAAGGGAAAGTATTCGGGATATACATTAGAGGTAAATAAGTTGTTGCACCATAGAGGATGTATATATGTTCCACTTGTAGGAGACCTTGAGCAATGATTTTATCAAATGCTCATAGGGAACCATATGTAGTGCATCCAAGGGTGAAGAAGATGCATGTCAATATTTGTCAATTGTACCATTCGGCAAGCATGTGTCGTGATATTCTAGAGTTTGTTGCTTGATGCCTTGAGTGTCAAAGAGTTAAGGTGGAGCTTCAACATCAAATAAGGTTACTTTATCTTCATGAGATACCTAAGTGGAAATGAGATACCATATGGATTTCATTTTTTCTACCTTTTCCTCTTCATGCCATGATGCCATCATGGTGATGGTTGACAAGTTGACCAGGGTAGCACACTTCTCTCTAGTTTGAACTACCTACACAACTCTAGTAATGGCGAGGGTTTTTTTGGAGGATATTGTTAGATTATTTGAGATTCCTCATGGGATTATATTAGATAGATCTAGTTTCCACTTCTACCTTTTAGACAACATTATAGCAATAATTAGGCACACGACTCTATTTTAGTATAGTTTATCACCTTAAGAAAGATGACCAAATGGAGAGGGTTAAATAAGTGTTGTAGGACATGTTGTGAATGTATGTTATGGACCATCAATCCATATGGGAGGAGTATCTAAAATTGGTTGAGTTTTCCTACAACAGTTCAGTCATTAATGGTATTTGGGTATGGCACCTTATCAAGCATTGTATGGTAGGTCTTGTATAAGCATTATATGGTAGGCCTTGTAGGACTCTTTTGAGATGGGATCGGACTGAGGATAGAGTTTATATTGGTCTAGAGTTAGTACAAGATATGGAGCAATAGGTGGTGTTAATTAGAAAGTATCTTCATGAGGCTCAATATTGTCAAAAGAAATATGTAGATGCTAAGGAAAAATCAAAGCTTTTCAATAGGTGACAAAGTTTTCTTTAGAGTTTTCTCACATGAGTCTAATCTATTATGGAAAGGGCTCTAATATTGCACCTCATTTTGTGGATCTCTTCAAGATTTTGGAGTGGTTAGGACCCTTGACTTATCATCTAGCCTTGCCACCTAGCCCATCACATATCCATGATGTGTTTCATGTCTTAGTTTTGAGATTATATGTTCTTGATGTGTCTCACGTGTTGGATTAAAATTATTTACAGGAGGAGTTGGATGAGCAATTAGTGTTGGAGCCCATTCACATCATGGCTTGTTGAACATTGGCCCTTCGAGCCAAGAGTTGGATCAGGTCAGGGTCTAGTGGGACCAATATGAAAAGGTTATTGCCACCTAGGAGGATGTTGCATGAATGGTTATACTTTATCCTCACCTCTTTGCGGACTTCCAAGAGGAATTTCATTCCTTGTTGAGAGGATGTGAAACCCATCCTTTAGTGACAGATAATCATACTAATTTTATGCTACTTTCATGATTATTTGAGTTGGTATCTCCATGGACACTTTGTTTTATGGTTATTATTATGTTGTGTATTTTCAATCCATGCATTTGATCTTGGTTTCTTGAAATAAATTACATGCATGAGTTAAATTTAATTATAGTATAATGATGGTTATGTGATTGAATAGATTAATCAAATTATTTATTTTCTTATGCAACTCTTATGAATAATCTAATTTAGGCCCTGAACTTCATGATATATGGTACTTTTGTGAATCAAAGAATATTTAGAGTACATGCCAAGAAATTAATTTCATAATAAATTGAAATGTTTTTAATATGATCATGATGAGTTGTTGAAACATGTGAAGGATATGAGTATTGATTATATGTTTGAATTTTAATATCTTAATTTCATTTTTCTTTAGCTATGATTTACACTATGATGGACTAACAATCATAATTGAGTGTGTTTTCATTGCCAATAGAAATATGAAGGTCATATGGAAACCCTAAATGTGCTTAACCAATGAATCCTAACCTTAGCCCATATGGGGGGACCAAGGTCTTTTGTGATGTGAATTTGTGGAGTTGATTTTTTTGTGATGTGGATCTATTGAATTTTTATGTATGGAGTTAATGTTTGATATGTAATTGTGTTAAATGAGTCAAGTGTTGAAGAAAATGTTATCCTCAATGTTAATTTTTGAAATTAATTTTTTAAGGGTTCAAAAATGGTTTTAAATTGGTGTTTTCATTTTAATTTGTCAAATATAAAGTCCTACGTCATAAGACTAGTAGTTGGGGTCATTTTGGAATGTAAAATTTAAACTAAGACTGGTTTTTTACCTCCTAAACTTGGCATTTTCAAAATATGGCAGAATTAATAAGTTGTTAGGATGAAGATGGGTGAGGTGTCACCATCCCATCCTATTCTCTAGCTTTTAGTTAGGTTGGTTGAGATGAGGATAAGATCTACAAAACTCACCATAGGTGAGGACACATGGAGACTTCTCTTGAGAAGGAATCTTCCAAGTGGAAACACTTGGAAGTTCCTCAAGGGGGCTAGGTGTCATTAGGACAAGAGAAGTAGGGTTGGATTAAAATTTGATGTAGAGGTGAAAGGTATCACCTCCACATTCAAAGATGGGGAGATCAAAATTTCTATATATATTTCTCTCTAAACTTGGGGAGAACTATTGCATTGGAAAATTTATCCTAAGTATTTTGGAGAGTTTGAGAAAGAGGTGTACAAGGTGGGCTTGATATATGAGTTTGGAGAAGGATTGGCAAGGATTCTTCATCTTGAAGGTCTACTTCAAATTATTTGGAAAGACTTTGATAAGGTAGGGTCTATACCCTTAATAGTAGTTGATTTTTGTAAATTGTTGCATGAATGTGAATGCATTGTCCATGTTTAATTGTGTTGTATGTGATTTGTATTATATGTGTTGTGTTGTGTCTTGGGAAATTTTGTTTTAGGGTAGGCTCTCACAATAGATAGAGAGTGTCCCATGTAATGGGTTGAGTGAGTAGGACCCTTATGTGGGGAAAATTATTGGGTATGAGTACCCAATTGCTTCAATGAATAAAAAATATGAGAATATCTATCAAGGGAGTTTTGTGATATGGAGTATTGGGTTTGTGAGAAATTATGTGTGAAGGATTATTTGGAGAAGTGGCTATTGTTATGTATTTGCTAATTTTATTTTCCCATGTGAGAGTGTCCCTTACTCCCTATGTTTTGTGATTCTCATGAGAGAATCAATGTGTTGTGAAAATTCTTGGGTATTTCTGAGTAATGGTGTATCATTGGTTATAAATGTGTTTGTGTTGTTATGTATGAGTTGGTGTTGTTTATACCTAGGTTATCTTGTGGCCTCCATGATTGAAGGTGGACTATTTTGAGTCCTATGGTTAAGAGGTGAGCTTCTATTGACAAGGAGAAAATATTTCTTGTTTATTTTTATAAATTTGAAATTCTTGTGGAGAAATCTAATTATATTGGAAGACTATTTCGAGTGTGCATTATAAATGTATTTAAGTTGTGTAGATAACCCATGAAAAGGGTTCTTGTAAAGGTGTTAGTGTTGGTTGGGAATGTTGTTGTTATACGTGTGAAATATATATTGGGATAAAACTATTTATGTATATTATAAAAGATAAGGCTATATGGAATTGTTCTACAAATAAAATGGTTCTTCTATGAGATTTTTCGCGTGAATATTATAAAATTTATTGTAGTTGAAAGGATATGTAACCGTTACATTGTAAATGAGAAATTCAAGCTATTGACATGTATTGTTGTTCATATTGCCAAAATAATAGATAGGGCTATGATGAAATTAATTTTTGTAAACGTTATTTTGTTTAAGGGGTAAATTCATTCATGAAGATTATTATTGTCTTAATTAGACATAAATTTAATTCTCTTCTTTGAGAATTGGGATATTAATTATTGAATTAAATTGAACTAAAATTAATAGTTAAATTAGAGAAAGTGGATTAAGTAATCAATGATGTTAATTTAATTTATTTTCATATCTTTAGGTATTAGGTTTTGTCTTGGAGACATGACCTCCATTTCATATAGAAACTCTAGAGGGATTGATCCTAGGATGGATTTCCCTCGAGGTGTCTTGTAAGAGAAACCTAACCCTATTAGGTCAACCTTCGTCATAGGGTGTGTGAAAATGGGTTTTGCCATTACCCAATTTGGCTATTTCCATTCCTCGTCTTTGGGGTGGTGTTCTTGCAATGATGTTGCACATGCAACATTATCATATGTGCTCATAGTTGTATTGTGTTGAACATGATATAAGGTGAAAGTTTAGTATTTTTATTAAAAATTGGGTTTGTGTCTATGTTCACATGTTAAAATGTGGGTACGAAAAGAAGCTCCAAGATCTCATAATGCTTCAACTTCTATCTACATATCTACTAATTCCCTATTTATTGTACTAAATGTTTATGAATTAAACTATGTAGTATGTTTTCCATCAATCTTATAGATCACACTCCTAATCCATCATCAAGATGTAGAGAGCAACAAAAGAGAATATAACATTATAAATTGCAAACCAATTAACTAAATAAAGGAAGGGAGAGAGGTAATGACAGAACCAAGAGACCACACTTGACAAAAAATTAAGAGAAAGGAAAAAATGAAACTAATTACTTAAAAGTAAAGAAGAAATAAATGGGAAAGATAATGTGGTAAGGAAGTTAACACAAATAGTATAAAATTAAAAAGGAGACCATATATATACATGATTGTATGCACTTCCACAATGCTCCTACATCGAACATCCCAAAAAAAATTTAACCTTGGTGCTCAAAAAACTAACTTCACAAAAGATTGATTTGGTCATTCAAGGTAGCTTCTACTTCAATGATTGATGAACCTTATTTGGGCCCATTACCCTTCCAACAAATTAGATGTTCCTTAAACTCTATTGGATTTTTTTGCCAATGCATTCATCAATTATTTGTGTTATTTCATCTTGTTGCATTCTAGGTATCTAATTCTAAATTGGCCCATCCTATACTTGCACCATATTTTCTTGCTCAATATAAGTAGGATAGATATAAAAAAAAAAACCAAATACATATCCAATCCTTCAAGCAACTCAATTTCAAACACATTTTAACTTGAAAAAAAATCACGAGCCAATCTTAAATCCCAATTTATTATAAGTTCCTCTAAGAAATTGCTCTTTCCTTAGGTGTGTCATAACCAACTCACCTTTTGAGTAAGTTTTTTTTTCCATGGTTTATGCTTGGCACTGCTCACCTCTAGCTACTACTAACTTGCACATGGAGCCCCCTTGTGTATTGCATGAAGCATTTATCATCTATGCTAATGCATGTCCCTTCTTCAATCCTCAACAAATCTATGACACCATGTGGACTTGCTTCACACAACATCTAGAATAGCATCATCCCAATCGAAAGGTTCATTAAATTGTTGTAAAGAAACTCAACTTGCACTGACATGGAGTGATGAAGTAGGCTTATCTCCCACCAAACATATACAATCATCCAAGGACAAAGCCCATGGGCAATTCCTAATAATGTCTAATTCTGGCAATGGCTTGTTCAATTAATCCTCTTACACCATGCCCTTTACTTCATAACACATCATTAATTTGTCAAATAATTATAGACATCTTAGTACAATTCTAACCAATAATATCTTCTTTCATAAAGCATGCATCTTGTCTACATCGAAGTGACTAAAGTGACCTCCCAACATGCCATTATGCAACCCTCTAAAGATGTCCGCCCTCATTGAACTTTGTAGGATACACAATGTTTATGTGGATCAAATACCCCTATTGCGAGAACTAGTCCTCATATGGGCTTCTATCTCCAACCCATAACTTTATGCAAGTGTTCCAACTAACTACAAAATTTAGATCTATGGCATATGATACAAATTCATTCTTTTCGTGCCCACCAACTCAATAGTCATAGTGAATGATGTTGATTACCTCCTACTTGAGGCATCCTTGACTTTACTTGTCAATTTCATGTTTCACTACAAACATATATCGTTGCAAGTACTCTACCCATCTCATATGTCTAGTTTTAACTCTATTTCATTTCCTTCCATAAACTACGTTTGTAACAATTCCCTCATAAAAGTCAATATACATGTCTCCTCATGCAATGTCTTCCCTCTTATCTTCATTGATATCTTCTATCACTCTCTACCTTGTCCCCATGACATTTAGAGCCTCACCTAAAGGCCTCTCATCATTTCAATAAGGATCAATAAGGCCTACCAAGTGCAACCCTTTCGCCACGCAATTGTGCCCTACTCTTTCTTTGTGGGTCATAACTCCTTCAATCTACTTGCACTGCATCACACACAATATGTACCTTCTTATAAAGCTCACAAGAATCAACTTCGACAAATACTAAATAAGGCAGACGATATGCAAGTCAAGTGAACAACCAACTTACAATTACCCAAAATTGCACAAGAAAAGCAAAAGAAAGAAAAATAAATTATCCATAAAACACAATCTCTATTATATACATGAATTTCATTTCGAGCACACCAAAACACATGAGACCCAACAATTCACCCTACCCAACTAGCAAAAATTCATCCTACTTGAGGCTTTGCATCACAATCTATCGCCTTGTTTAACCAAAATATACCTTTCAGTTTTGTTTTCTGTTTGAACTCACAAATTTTTCATCTTTAATCAATTTTTTTTTTGAAACATGATTTTAAATCTTTTTTACTCTAATACATAGTTATTTGATCTTTTTCCACATATGCGTGAGAATTTAATGTCACACAACTTGTCTGCAACTGAAGCTCCACGATCTCAGATTACTTTTTAACTCCGTGCATATTTGATTCCTTGGCCATTTCTAAACACCTTTTAATGCACAAGGATGATTAGCCTATCAGTTATTACCGATCAATGGCTTCTTCACGTATCCACTTTCCAAGGCATGGACTGAATCTTCCATGGCTTTACAAGCATTCATACTTAAATTTAAACAAAATACTCCGCTTCAACTTGTGGGCCCATGCGTTCATAATATTTTCAACCAATCTTTGCCTTACCGTAGTAAACTCATTAGACCTGCACATCTTTTTGGTTAATGTAAGATGAGAGATCTAGTCATAAACATCATCTTGCAAAAATAGTTTTACACTAATTTGTTCATGATTTTTATTCTGTTTCTCATTTACTTGTTCAATCATATGGTTGCACATTGGATACGAATGCAAACATGAATGGTTGACATTAGCATTAGCATGAAAGGAAATGTACGATAAAGCAGCGGTAGCATTTGAATTGGGCGTCGAATCAATGAATAAAATTACAATGGATTTATCTGTCCCCAAAAACCTAAATGATAGATTACAATCTTTTTGCTATCATGGTGAATACCCGCTCCGCATGGAGATATAGAAAGATAATAATTGTTTGTAATGCGTTTGGATGCAGCTTTAATTTAGAATATAAAGGCGTATATATTTGTCATCAAATTAATATTACAGCATTTATACATGCCCAATTATGATAAAATACTATCGGTAGCATTAGAGAGCACATTTAATGGCCTTAGAATTTTTTTCTTAATAAAATTTATCCTGTACAAATCACTTACGAGAGTTTGTCGATGCAAACCTCCTAAGGTGCACCAACTGCAAGCTAATTTACAAAACTCAATTAGACATGTCGCATTTTCATCAAGTCCTAAAAAGATCGCTTAAATAAAAATATGGAGAATTATTGTTGTTCATCTGCTATAGGGGAGAGGACCTAGTAGTTGTGCACCCTAACTTCACGCTTCTAATTATCCTACGTGGAAATTTCAAATCACTCCCAATTTTTTACAGCAGCTTACTTGGCAAGTTCCCTGCTTATAACTAAGGTTTCAGGGCCACATCATCAAATATGATGCCACATCAGCATGCTTTTTGTCAAGGTGTCCAAAAAGGCCCAAAAAAAAAGTGAGACAAATACTTGTGCATTCACAGCATGTTTTATTGAGCGCTGATGTGGAATCACGTGATTGGTTGCTTTTTAGATCAAAAGAATACATTTTGTTTAATTATGGGTAGTCATCATCAACACTAACTACTTTAAAGTCACAACTATTGGTCTAATATTGATAAAAATATTGGGCATTATAAAAACAACTACTATCACAACTATTGAAACATCACAACTATTGAAACATGCTCAGGTACTGGGTCCTCTCCCCTATTTGAGGCAAAAAAGTTGCGTGCTATTATGTAACGAGTTAACTGTCTTTTACCGTACGGACCATTGAATTTAATTTAGAGTGATATAGCCGTATGTCACATTAATTATTCAGGCAATGCAAACTTTGCATGCATTGTCCATTAATAAACTGCGGATTAGAGAGTCAACACATATAGATTATGGCCCTAACTTTCAAGACAAACACATCACATGGAAGCCTACTCTGTTTGTTATCCCGCGAGTGAACAAAATCAATCTGCACCATTACAAGCGAAAAACATAGCACCCAACAAAGGTCAACAGCAAACAATCACCTAGTTATGACAGTACAGGTAGGATTCAACACAAATACATGCATATGATCAAACCCAAATAGGAAAACACGTGGCTAGCTTCAAAACCAATGACATACGCCATCATACTACATATCAGAAGAGCATTTGTAGCTGCAAATACACCAGAAGAAATTATGAATTTCGAACATACTTGAAGAATAGATGCATACAAAGAACTAAAGTATTAGGAGATATTGAGCTAAGCAGAATGCAAAATATAAAATTAATCTCTCCATTCATGTAGCTGCGAACACAAGAAGAAATTATAAACTTCAAACATAGTTGAAGAATTGATGCCTACTAAGATCTAGAGCATTAGGAGATATAAGATTAGGCAGAATACAAAATATAAAATTAAATTCTCAATTGAAATACACCAGAATCAATTTCTTCCAGCGTCGTATAGGGTCTAGTTCACTAGCAGAATTACCCTTTCCTCAACCTCCGGTTGAAAGTCAAGAATATGAGTTAAATCTAGTAAAAAAATCCCAACACTTTCCCACCAACGTTCTTTCTCCTAGCCTCGTCATGGTCCATGATGCCAGCAGATGTCGTCAAAACAATGAAACCAAACTGCACATAGAGGAATTCATATGAAGCCAATAAAATATAAAATTTGAGGGGAAGCAAAACTATGCATGCAGATTGCAAATTGTACTTTAGTCAAGGGTACAGAGTTTAAATGGCAATTTTAGCCAGACGTTTACCTGTCGAGATGGAAGCAATCTAGCAGTCCAAGATTCGATTTCTTTCACCCCAACATCAAATCGAGGACTAATTACGCCACACTTGTTGAGCCTTCCATTGAGCTCTACAACCACCTTCCCAGATCTGTGGTCATCAATAAGTTCAAATTCTCCAATATAGCCTGAACAAAACAGATGCACCCATTAAATATCCAAGGAAAGCACGAACTGCCATGACAAACTACACACCTGAGCCAATAACAAACAGAAATAACTCTTAAAACAGACTTTACCATGTTTTTGCATGACTTGGAGAAACTTAATGATAACTTTTGATGATGGCCTGATCATCACCTGGCGCTTCCCACATTTTTCTGCATTGTACATGCTCCTAAGAGCATCATTCAAAACGCTAATCCTTACCATTGTAACTTATCCTGCATAAATGGGGGACCTTAATGGTGAATAATTCCTATTTCCGTAATTTAAATTGAAAAAATCTACAAAATGGAAATCCCATAAAGAAACACAGATTTTCAGCACATTTTAACTGAATTCCTAGGGATCTTGAAGCATACAAAAACATTCTGGGTAAATCATATACCCTTTATAAAAGCATCTCTAGAATTAATGAATCTATTTTCAGATGGACCAGTAATACAGCAGAACAAATGAAAACTAAATCAAGAAAATGTCTAAAAGATTATTATTCAATGCCCATAACCATTTGTCTTCCTTCCGTTGTATATCTGATTTTAACTGAACAAATTTATATACAAATGGAAGGAAGCAAAGGTGTGGACATGCATCCTACACTAAACTTTTAAGGGTGATATGTGCAAAAATAAACCAATCTTACAGTTACAGAAAAAGAATATACAAGAAACATATACCACCACAAGATGATTTACATGGGGGTAAACCCTTTTGGGAGAAAAACCCCACAGTCCAAAAGCAAAACCAATTGTATTAGCAGCAACTTATTAGGTTACAGTGCAAGTCTCAGTCTATGAATTCAAAAGTATCACCAACATTTAAAATTGGAGCACTTCCAGCAACATAACAGTACCTACAAATCATACAATACTTCATCCTGAAGCATCAATAAATAGGCAAATATCAAACCACAAACTAAAAGTTGTTTTCCAAAACCATGTACCAAATCCATGGGCCCAAAAATGGCACCCAAAATGGCACAATTTCAATGCTCAAGTTGGTCACAATATCCCACATTACTTTAGAAGATGCTCACCTATCATGGAGCCTATCATAATTATCTCATCAATTTGGACACTTCATTTTAAGCATATTGCACCCATTCAAAGATGTCTTAACGCTCATCATAATGATGGTTAAGTTTCCAATATAACTCCCCTATTTATATTCTCTTACACATCATAAGATCTGTTAGAAAAATCTATTATACAATGTCATAAGAAACTGTTATACATCGTTCATGATATTAGATGTACTTTCACCTCTTACACACTTTCCAAAGTGTCCAACACATGACAAATCATGCCAACACAAAGTGTGAGATCCCATATCCCAATATTGATAAATCAGAACATTAGAGTTGCAAGGTTGAGACCTTTCCCAACAGAAAAGGGCATTAAAAGTTGTCCTTAACCTTTTCACTTCTTTCCAATTATTAGTTGTTTGTCTTATTTGTGTTTGGTGAAGAAACTCAATTCTTCAAAATAGATATTGGTTGTTTTGCTTCTGATTGTGTCGTGTTGCCTTGCAGTTTAAAAACAACAATTCCTGAATTTCTGTTGCACTGCTACAAGTACTTTGACTGCCGATGAAAAACCCACTAAGCAACACCAGTATTCTTCTTTCACCATATATTTTCAAAAATTATTTTATTTATCCTTACTTTATTTGAATGGGTACTTCTTCCCACATTCACAACCTCCCTACAAGCCATGTATCAAAAAGCTTCCGATTTTTCAGCATCCTGCCTCTCTCCAGGACAAACTGGTACAAAATTATTTAAATCCAGGTTGCTGAACACTTTGTGACTCTGCATTGGGAACAAAACCTACCCAGAAAGTTGATCGAACTAACAAATACATACTTTAAAATTATAAATTGAATTATCTCATTTTCAAACTAAGCAGGAAAAAGTTTGTAGAGCACCCACCAAAGTCATACGCACAACACACAAAGCTTCAATAATGACCTTGCTAGTAAGGATATTTATCATTTATTCTTAAATACGATGCTTTCAATTGCTTCTTCTACTTTGTTGTCCATAAGAAATTGATGATACCATATTGTGTCTAATGAAGCACACTATGTTTGTTCAATACATAATGAAGCACAGTGCAAATCATATAAGGAAACAAAACATCAGTCTTGTCTTTAAAATGTAAGAAATTTTGAAAGACAAACTGAGTCTTTAATACTAATAATCAATGCATAAGTCATTTCTCCTATTTTCTTTGGAAAACCAAAACTCATATATTAACTTGTGTATGAAAAAATGTGATAGACCTAGAAATCATTAAGTTTATATTGCCAAGAAGTTGGCCCTCTAAATTTAACCTCCTCTTGATCCAAAAATGGACCAAGTTGGCATTTGGACCATTGGACTCACAGCATTTAACTCATTGGAGTTTTCCCCAGGCAACAGTTATGTGCAATGGATTGGTGTAGATAAAGGAAGGTATGAGAGTCCTCTGAAATGCATACATTCAAAGTTGCAGACCTGAAAAGTCCCTGAAAAAGGTAAGATTTGTGAATTCAACAGTTTTTAAGTGGTGAATGTGTACACACACCATCAAATGCATGATCATCCCAACAAACATATTACTGGGAAAAGATGCAAATGTGCCTATTGGCAGACAGTGAGCAGATTTTTGAAGCGTTTTACAGTTTGGCTTCCACTGTGGTACTTGGCTTTTCAATTCCCTGTGTATGGGAGATTGTTGAGAGGTACATACTTTGTTTTCCATCTTTTGGAGAGAGGGAGAGTGATGAAGAGAGCAATTAGAAGGGAAGGGATAGGTTTGGCAACCATGGCCATCAGAGGTCCTTGGAAATACCAGAAGTCGTGGAGGTCAAGGTAGATCCTATGTGAGCCAGAGCAGGCCAGGAAGAATGGAGAGACTTCATGGAAGTTGGATTCCATTGAGATCTAAGTATAGCCATAGTTTGCTTGCTATTTTCCTTGTATATCTTTGAAGATGTTCCTCATTGTTGTAAGCTCTTGTTGCAAATGCTATGATGGAAGCAAAACAGGCATGTAGGCAAAGCTAAGTATTGTTTAACTGCTCTATTGAGCTCTTTTGCAGGTTGTATTGCTTGTAAACTCATTATTTTCATGTAACGGGGCAAGGGATTGTGCTCTTTCTGGAGTTTTTAACTTCTTCCCATTGATGGGTTTCTCCAGCAATATATTGTGTTGCAAAGTTTTACTTCTGTATTTTGAATGTCTAATTCTCTATTTTAGTTGCCTTTTGCAATGTTATGTAGTTGCAAAGGTATGTAAAGAAAATGGGCATTTACAAACCTGAATGTTGATGACTGAGGCATGGCATAGCTGTCCCGGCTTGTAGATTAGGTGGAATCAGAGCCTGGTTTGGTTGAGCCAGCAGGAAGCAGTGTGTGTGAGCTGGTACTTCTTCATTGTAGCGGGAGGGAAGAGTTATGAGCACGGCTTTTCGCTTGGAGTTTGTTGACATCTCTTGTGTGCAAGG
This sequence comes from Sequoia sempervirens, assembly GCA_007258455.2. NCBI lineage: Eukaryota > Viridiplantae > Streptophyta > Pinopsida > Cupressales > Cupressaceae > Sequoia > Sequoia sempervirens. The sequence goes on from VDFB02113935.1 coordinate 22,954, forward strand.
TTTCCATATTGTTTCTAAAGTGCACTTTATTTTATGATGTCATATGCACTCATGGCCAAGAGTTGCATGGATGTTTCCAAATTTGTTTTGTGGGCAGTAGGATTAGAGAGCTGTATTGTACTCACTGCTGGTTCAAAAAAGTCTAAAGTGTGTAAATCATGTGTGTAGATGCATTTGGCACTCTGGTTGAGTGTAACTTCAAGTATTTTGTTGAAATCGAGTGTATGCTCCTGGACTTACTTGTAATGGGCACTCTAGTTGAGTCTTTTGCCCTCTCTTTTCCATTATTAATGGTACCAAGCTACTGTTTGTTGCGGGTAACTTTTGAGTAAGTGTTTTACAAGATTGTAAAAATCCCAGTTGGGCAATGTTCATACTGATTGTCACAGTTTGTACACATTTCTTTGCTTTGTGAAAGGCGAAGTTATTGCATTTTGTTGCAATATTTGTAGATCCAGAAAAAGTTGGAAAGTAAAATGCACAGGTTGCATACCGAGTGGACTAGAAAGAACAAGAGATAAAAAATTTATGGGTTGCTCTTGAGACCAATAAGTTGAATTTGCATGGGGATAAAGAACAATTGATTCAAATAACACCTCTGAGGATCAGTACGGATCCATTTTCTTTTTAGTTTGATTCATATGATGCCTAATACATTTAAGGGGACAGGTTGCCATGTTTTGGTTAAATGGTAGTGGCAGATGAGTGGATTTGAGGCTTCTTGAGTTGAGGATACTTTATCTTATTCTCTGTGTAGAGTGCTTTGGGGAAGCAAAAGCCTACTGGTTGGGGAAGTATGATCCCAAAAGTCAGACAAAGTTGACATTGGTCCATATGAGTCATGTCATTTTAGTTCATTGGGGTATCTCCGAGACATTGAAGCACTCAAACCTGTAAACATGGACGTGGAATAGATTGGTGGAGGTCAATGGACATATGGAACTCCACTATAATGCATACATTCAAAGTTACACATAAGAAGTACCCAAAAAGGCAAGTTTTGCAAATTCACTAGTGTCAACCAGGCAGCAAATATGTGCACATCCCAGCTAATGCATGATCACCCTGGCAAATGTGTCTGTCGGCAGACAGTGAAAATAATTTTGAATCCTCACACAGTTTGGCTTCCCCTGTGGTGCTTGGCTTTTCTATTTCTTCTCTGAGTGAGAAAATGTTGAAGGCATATACTTCATCTTTCCATCTTTTAAGGAAGGCAGATTGCTGCAGAGAGCATTGCAAAGGGATAGTTTTGGCAACCATGGAAATTAGAGGTTCATGGAGATATTATAAGTTGTGCAGTTCAGGTCGGATCCTATTTGAACCAAAGCTGCCCAGGAAGAACCCAACGTCCCTCATGGAAGTGGGATTCCATTGAGATCCAAGTAGTGCCGTGGTTTGTTTTCCTTTTTCCCTTGTATATCTCCAAATATGTTCTCATTATTGTAAGCTGTTGTTGCATAGTCTGATAGAGGCAAAGTAAGTGTGTAGAAGCAGCTGTGTATGGTTTAGCTGTTAAAGGGCTCAATGGAACAGCTTATATGCTTGCTTTACTTCTTAATTTCAAAATGTTCCTTATATATTACCTCTTATTCAGTTTTGGGAAAAGAAGACAGGTAAACGATGAGGTTTATTAATATCACATTAATAAAAACTTAAAGTCGAGTATAGATATCCTCTACAATAGTTTAGATCGCAAAATTTAGGCTGAAAAGGTATAAGTCACTTGTTGTTTGGTAAATTGGCCTGCCTGTAGATGGCATATACGAGAAGAAGAAAATTGCAATGTATATGAAATTACTCCCGAAATTCTTATCAAACAAAGAGATGTCATTCGAAAAGTAGAAGAATGAGCCACAAGAAAATTTGATGGGGGTGACTCTGATCCTGACCTTCGACCTTGAGTAGACATTTCCACTTGTATTTGCAAAACAATGAGAGGTTCGCGAGGAAGTACCACATTCTGAAGCTGTGGAAAAGTGTTCGGGTAGGATTACAAAAGCTACAGATGATCATATTTTGCACAATTAGGAAAACATGAATTCGGCATTGGATATATAATCAAATAATTTACTAAATATTAATTATTCTTGAATTGATTCAAGTGAATAATAATTATCTGGTGATGTGTGGCAGGAAAAAAATCGATTAATCTGTGTACTCGAGTATGAGAAATGTCGCGAAGATGTTTATCCCGTCACCCAATAGATTGCTATAACATGATGGTGTGTGTTTTGTGAACCTTTGCCTTTATAATAGCATTTGAAAGAAACCGAATTCTTTGTTTAATAGGAAATCTCTTAAGGTAAAGAACAGGCATAATCAGCCTACGATGCCTGGTTTAAAATCTCCATCAAGTTCAAAGAGCCAACATAACCTATACATACGAGAAACGTTTGCAACCCATAAATCAGAAACCCTAAATAAACCATAAATCATATGATAAGACGTCAAAAAGCTTTAATAAACAGAAACCCTTATAAACTTACTGAACCAAAGAATCGAGTTACAGATGCCCTCTAAGCTATTCAACCCGCATTAACATAAGAAAGAAAAATAAACTGAAAGAAAAGAAGAATAACATATACACAAAGCGAAGCCTAACTGTTTTTCTCCTTTTATTTGGCATTTTTTTTTTTCTAAGATATTTCCACACCCATCTTGTTCCTTAGACAGTTTGAAGGTCCAGCACTAAAATATCTGTGAAGCAGAAAAAGCAATTTTGTGGAGCAAAGCGACTGTTAAGAGATATAACTGCTGAGGAAAACGTCTTGACTTGCCTCGTACTGAATAGGATGAAGCCCTCAAACCTGCGCCTTCGCCGTTGCCTTTGCCTTTGCCTTTGCCGAGAGGTTTTAAGGCTGTTCATTCTGAGTTATAAATTGGGGGTTCAGAATTAGGGTTTGGGAATTAGGGTTTTATGCAATCGATTGATTGAAAGTGTTTGTATTAGCAAATCAGCAACAATATTTTGATAGTAGTATTTTTTAACTTTAGTAATGTTTTAATTGATGTATAATTAGTTATCTATCTTATTCAATAATTTATATAATTTGTAGTTTTTTTGTGATATTTTAACATTGTTTTGTTTGTCTTTGTTATTGGATTGTATTAATACCAAATGGAAAATAGAACGATATATTTATTTGTCTATACATGCAAAGAAAGAGTGATTATTATTTATAGATATGGACATTGTATTGATTTACAAAGTATATAGGTTACATCAGCTATATTCTAAGGCTTTGAGTTTATTTTCTTCTACTTTTTTGTTTGCAATTTGATTTCCTTTCTTTAATTTTTTATATCTATCTCATGTGAATGACAATGTAATTCATAGTTGTTTAAAGATTTGACTCGAGACATTATCACAAATGTCAATCATGCATTTTGTTGGTCTAATATCAACGACGACTTTTTTGTAGAGTTTGCCCTTGTGATTTTTGTAATGTTAAAGTCCAAGCCAATCTTAATGGTATTTATGTTGAGTTACTTCTTTCAATTATTGTGATTGGGACACTTGAAGGATCTTGATTATTGAATGGAATTCTTGAGTAATTGTCGAATTATACTAATACATCGGTTGGTAGTTGGTGTGGTGTTGTTCCTAGTTTGTATACATGCAAAGGAGGAAATTTGCTACCCTCGAGTCTCAAGACAAGCAAAGTCTTCAAGGAGCAAATGGTCCTCAACTACCTCAAGGAACAAAGCTCGAATGACAAGATAAAATGATGAGAGTTCCAAAAACAAAAAGAGTAGGTCACAGAGGTCTTCTGAACAAACTGATAAGCTCTCAGCCAAGGACAACAGTGTGGCCCAAGGACTGCAACACAGTGTGTGCATGTCCTAGTGGCGTGTTGGCATCTAGTATGGACCAAAAACCAATAATGTCATAGAAGAGGAGGGAAAAGAAGGTTCCCAAGCCATTGCAATCTATCCCTAGCCATTTCCATCAACCAAGGTAGGTGACAAGTGGTAGCATGCTCAAAAATGATCATTTGAATGTTGAAATGTCGTGGGACGCTAGTGTCTAGACAAATCACGCTCAAAACCGGTGGGAATGAGGAAAACACAAGGTTTAACATAAAGTTGATACAAGAAGATAGCTATTGAAAAAGGGCCTTGAGCATCTTGAGGGGAAAAAAGTTGATGCAAGGGCTGAGATGAGCCTACATAAATACTAAAGGGGTGGACACTAAAGTGGATTCAGAAGTGTAGGTGAAATTGAAAGGGTATGCAATTTTCAACACTATAATGTAATTTTTTGAACAAATCTGAGAGTGCCATTGACAAGTCCTGCTTCTATCCATAGGTTTGATGTTAACATGACTCTTGCAATTTCACTTAACAATAATTTAGTATCAAGTTGATCATATGTACAGATCCTTCATTTCCATGTAAACTTCCATTTTTTGTTGAAATGCTTCGTGCAATTAGATTTTTCAAAGAGTATTTTTTTTCTTGTTGTGGCTATGAGCATTGTCATTTGTTGAAAACAAATGGACATTATTATTGAAGGCTTCATTGGTTGTTGCATCTAACCTTCCATTAGTTCTTGTCATTATCAAACTCCAATCATCTATTGTTGGTTTTGCATCTTTAATATTTGTAAGTAGTTGATGGAATCTATGGTGTTCATTGTTTGATCCATCCTATTTGACAATATGATTTAATGTAATAACAATTTTGAATTCTTCTCATATAATTTTAGCTCGACTTTTGCTTGCATATGCTAGCATGTCATTAACAGGAAGTAGTTTTCTAATATCTCCAACCATTATCACTGATATTCCTACAAGTAATATGTAAATGTTATATTATATTGTTAAATGTAATAACAATTTTGAATTCTTCTCATATAATTTTCACTTGACTTTTGCTTGCATATGCTAGCATGTCATTAATAGGAAGTAGTTGTCTAATATCTCCAACCAATATCATTGATATTCCTATAAGTAATATGTAAATGTTATATTATATTGTTAAATTTATAAATAAGGGCATGCGGTAGATTTTAATCAAATTTCTTGAGATTTATGATATACAATGATTAATAATTGAATGAGACACATACCTACAAAAGGTTGATTTGCATTTATTGGAAAAGCTTGCCGGAGTCGAGAATCGATATTTTTAATCATTTTTTGCCAATAAAACTCATTTCATCAATTAATATGTATTTGATATGCGATAATTCCTCTTGAAAGCTTGTTAATCTCGTCCCTTCCAACTCTTTGAAGTCTTTGATTGGAATTTTCAATTTTGAATGAATAGTTGATGCACCTATATTGAATGTTGCAACTCCAATAGGTGCAAGTAGGAGTAGGGGAGATTGATCTGACATTGAAGCATTTTGCAGTGCTTTGGTTATGGCATGTATAGCATATGATTTTTTTGTTCTTGTTGTACCTTGAATTATCATGAACAATGGAGATTCATTTTTTATTTCTTTGACCTAGTGTGCAATTATCATCTTAACTGCTTTTTCTTGTTCTTTGTTGAGGTTTTCATAGTTGTTAGACTGATGTCTATCATTTTGAATGAGGCAACCATTTCTTTTCACAGTGGAAATGAAATTGATAGCTTCATTTGTGTATTGTTCACTTTGAAAATCATGAGACCAATTGGTTTGTTTGTCAAAACCTCTCCTACCTGGAACATATCCAATTCCAAAATTTGCATGGCTTGACCATGGTGAAGATTAGATAGAGTTTCTCATTCATTCTTTGTAGTAGTAGCTTGGACAGTTTTGATATCTTCACTTTGTGAATCGGTACTATTTTCAATACTATCAATCAGTATTCTTCATTCCACATGCCATGGATTGTAGCTGAAGTTTACCTAGTTTGAAGCTATTGTATCATTGGTATGTCTAATATATATTTGAATATCATGAAATGGTTTATAGAGTAACAATTATGAGAAGCGGAAATCATACTATTTTTTCAATTCATGTGTAGGCATAGCTATAAATTTTAGAAATACTCTAGTACAATAATTGCAATTTTTCTTGTATTCCATCCGTTAGCTATTTTTCGTAGAGGGTTATATATTCGTGGTTCTTCCACATCAATCAGGGAGATTGATTCCATAGCAATAGGCCTATTTATGTATGCATCAATGATTGGTATTTTGTGTTGTTCATTGCTATTTTCATCATGTAACAATACACGTTTGAAAACCTTTGTTGATACGTTTAGATTGATAAATCTTCTACTACTTTTAACCAATGGAAGTTCTAATAACATATGGCTTGTTCCTTGAGCTTTGATATCTCTTTCTATTATTATTTTTGTTAGTAGCTTTCTATAAGCTTTTGCAGCTAAATCATTTGGATTTTGAATGTCTACTAGACGTATTAACATTTGTTGGTACGTTTCTGAGATTTTCTCTAATTTGGTCAAGGATACTTAGCAATATATTTATTTAACGCATGTTTGGATAGAACAGGTTTCCAGTCTATATTTGCTCTCCATAATTGTGAAATGTATCGATTGTGTGAATTAAGTCTATCATCATTTCTAGCGGGTTCAAATATTTTCTCACCAGTGTCTATATCTTCATATAATTTTGCTCCTTGTAAATTTAACTACCATGGAGCATTGTACTTGTAAGTGATATCATTAACATTAATTTATATTTAATTAATTCATTAGATATGTATATTTATTAAACAACACATTTAATTAGGTTTGTAAAAATGAATACCTACAAACCATTTGTCCATTTTTTCATAGACATGCACCCTCTCTACACATTGTGCGTCTTTGCATTATTTTTATTATCTCCTCATAGTCTTCTTGGAAATTTGTTTGTTCAAGTTGTGTTGTGTTTTTAAGACATGGATTCATAGTAGACTTTTGGAATATTCAGCACAAAAGATTAATTTGTTTTGTTTCTTTGATTTTGAAAACATATATGTACAAAGAAATAATATGCAATATGGGTTTTTTTACCTGTTGATCTTGTTAATGATTATTATGTCTCAAATTCCATCCATGAACAACTAAGTTAAAATATCTTCCAGTAACAATCTATTGTTCTTCATTTGACCAATCAATCGTATCCATGTTTGGCGTTCCATTTATCCATAGAGATACATGTACATGTGTTGATCCTCTAGGTTACCACTCATATCTGCACCAATAGTCCCGAACATTCATTTATTTTTGAAGGATTTATTTTATGAACTGAGAGTGGTGTAAATGCATATATTGTGCAACTATATGTGGGTAGTCAATCACTTTTTTTTTTGCCATAGTTGTACTTCTCTTAGAGTTTTTGGCAATGTACCTACCATTAGTGCATGCAAGTCCGACCAATATAAGTATGTTTTACTTAATGTAAAGAAAATGGTGGGTGTACCAATTTGAACCAGCATGTCTATTAATTTTGCATGACATTTTGTCCAATATGATTTTGTACCCCTTAGAGTAGTTCCAAGCTGCACCAATCTATCGGCAAGCTATGAGTGTGGCATATTATGCATATCTTCACAAAGTTCATTGATTATGATAGGCATGTCGTGGAGACTTATTTTCATAAAAACTACAATTGATGCATGTGTACGATGTCTCATCATCATATTTGTCATATAATATTGAAATGTTGGATGTTTGTTGAAACAATTATCTCTATAATGATATAGGTGCCACACATATTCATGTAGATTGAATTTTTCTGATTCGTGATTCTAATCAATCATATATACCATTTGGAAATAATGTTGAAAATGTCATATCAAGCAATCCTGATGTAACATATTCATTTATTGTAGATTCACCAATTGTTGGCTAGTCAATTTATGTCATTGGATCTGTGTTTAGGTTGTTTATCCATGCATGAATAAGGTCCATCTCTTTTTGTACACTTGGTAGTCAAGCAACCATTGATGTAGTGTGTTCAATGATGTTAGCTTCATTATTCTCTATAACTAGACCAACATAGGCTATATCATTTGTATCTGGTTGAAATCGTATTTGCACAATCCTAAGTTGGTTGTGAAGTGGTAATTTGTGTCATGTTCATCTTTCCTTTGGATTATAATAATTGGCAATTTTTGAATACAATGTGGCAATGTACTTGGTATTTGTTTGATATGTTATGGAAAGTTGATCATGTGTCATCTATATTTGTATATTGACCTCCTCTTGCATGAGTGGCGTGTAAAATAGGACTTACATGCGCAATCAACATTTATTTGACTTGTGTGAGGTTTTTGAGTTCAAATGGTTATGGTCCAGGATTCATATTATTTATAGTTGAGAAATTGTGTATTCTGCTCTTATTTACATCTCATGCAAATAGTACCTTTTGAAGTGCAAACAACTTTGATTCCAATGTAACTTTCTTCGCACATGTAACAAATGGATGGTGATTGGTAGGAATCTAACTTATTATGAAATAGAAATTACATTTTTTTGAAATCAATGACTAGTAATTCATTTGGATTTATTATTTTTGTGCTTCCTTGTTCTATGCTTTCAACATTTGATTGTTCTAATGTTGCTTGTAATATTTGACTTGCTCTTTTTTATTTTTCTGCTTCATTTTTTCTTCTTCTTTGTTCATCCCTTCATCTATCATTTTCTCCCTTTGTCGTTTCCAATATTCTCTTTGGTATTCTTTATAATATTCTTTCATTTCTATGCCAGATTCAAAGTTTATTTTTAATCTACCCATACCTACAAATAAAAATATGATTGTGAAGTTTTTTAATGAGTAGAATGTATCATTTTATTTTAACAAAGATTGTTTTATTAGAAAAAAGCATTTTTTGAAATAAATATGGCAATAATATTCATAATTGTATTATAGTTATCTATTAGCAATACAGTAAATCATCGTGATAAATGAGAAATAACGCGTTCAACAATTTCTTTATATGATACATGATTATATAATATATAATTGTGTGTAGTGAGTTGTATAAAAAGTACAATTGTGCATGTAAGCTTTTACATTTTTGAAAATTATTTCTAAATGAAATATAAAAGAGGAGATTTTTTATTCGTAATAACATTGTATGTGGAAATTAATATTTTAATCACGGACATGAAAGTGAGAATAATGGAGCACAATTATTTAGATTTTTTTTTTTGTTTATGAAATGTTTGAATTTGTTGAACTTTTTATGTTGGTAATAGTTATAAATAGTATTGGGTTAAGATTATGTCATAATTTGCTTCAAAAAAATGAAATAAATTTTTTTCTTTGAGCAGAGAAGTTTACATATATGTATTCTCGTAGAACAAAATAGTATCTGCAATTGTAAAGCAAAATTGAAATTTTATTTACATGTATGCTTTACATAGTATTGATTTTTAGAAACTATCACCAATGTGAGCTTTACTAATCAAATCTAACAAAACCTTGCTTTTAGATGAATAATTGAATATCTCAATTTTGATGACTATGCACTTTATTCTTTGTTCATCATTATATGTATCTTCTTTCACATTTACTAGGAAGAAATATTTCCTAAAGAGTGTTTTT
>VDFB02113936.1:0-25283 GCA_007258455.2 Sequoia sempervirens
CTGAGAGTGACTTGGTGAAATGGTGATCCCCGTGCACAGACATAGGTTCGAGCGAGCATGACGGTATCAGAGACCAGCAGCGTATGGACCACTGGTGAGTGATTCGAAACCTCTAAGTTGTCAAATTTCGCATTTTTGATCGATATTGAATTGATTTAAAGTCGGATTGCAATTTTTTTGGAACGTTTTAGCGCATTTAGGTATAGTTTTAGCACATTCGACAAATAGTGTAGCACATCTAGGGTCTTCCGTAGCGCATCTAGCAACAAGTCACAAACTGATCGTTTAGTGCATCCGACAGATAAAGTTGCGCATATAGGTCGAAATAGGCTAGGTTAGAGATTTAGCACATCTAGGGCACAGAACTGCGCATTTAGGGTTTGGTCCAAAAATGTTAGAGTCGCGCATTTGATAGATAGAATAGCGCATCTGAGGTACAGAGTTGCGCATTCGGAGTTTTAGCGCATTTAGGAAACAGTGTTGCGCTTTTGAGAAAAACTTTGGCGCATATGGGTTTTTAGTGCATATGAGTAACAGAGTTGCGCATTTAGGAAATTTTTCCCCAGAATAGCCGTTTGCTGAAAAATAGTGATAAAAATTGCTTCTTTAGTCAATAGATAGATAAATTGTCGGATCATCATGTTGATAGGATAGAAATTTGAATAGAGAACTGATAACTTTGCTTTCCGCGATTGAAAAACAAAGAGTAGATGAGAAATTGATTGATTTGAATTTGATAACTTTGCTTCTCACGATTGAAAAACAAAGAGTAAACGTTGTGATAAATTTGCTTTCTGCGATAGAAAACAAATAGTAAAATAGAGATTTAAATTTGCATCCATGATTGAAATACAAACAGAAAAAGATATGTGTTCATAAATTTGCTTTCCTGAAAAGAAAAACAAATAGTAAATGATGATGGAGTAGATTGATTAGTCATGCTGATAGATTGATGTAGCACTTGATATAGATTATTGATATGTTATGTTGGGTGTTGTGATGTTTTTGGACAAAATAGGAGGCTTTCAAAAGCCTCCAGATCAGAGAGCGGTTCCCCTTGTGCTGGGAGCGGATAGGAGAGTTGACACCGGCCGAGTTACAGGTGATTGCAGATTGTGGATTGGGGCCACTGTTGACCATGCCGCGAGGTATTCGGGCCAACATGGGACTATTGACGGCCTTGGCTGAGAGATGGCATTCCGAGCATAACACCTTCCACCTGCCGACGGGTGAGATGAGTGTGACACCGGAGGACGTGTATCGGATTCTGGGGATTCCGGTGGTTGGAGCCCTTGTGGTTTATGACCACAAGGAGATCAGTGGGACAGAGGCATTACAGCGGGTATGTGGCGATCCCGGTATCTATGGGTACTGGATAGACTGGGATGACTTCAGCAGGTATCCAGCTCTAGTAGCGGTATTGGCAGCATTTGTTGGAGGTTTCCTTGGACCGAACCATCGGTCCAAGGGATTTGCCGTGGGGTGGGGGAGGATGCTAGAGTGGATGATCACTCAGCCACAGAGATTTGCCTGGGGGAGCTGCATCTTGGCGGATATGTATCATGACCTTCATCGGATTGTATATAGAGGATCCACCAGCCTGGTGAGTGGAGTTACATTATTGCAGATCTGGGCGTGGGAGCCCATTGCTGTCACGAGACCACTGTGTACCAGGGCGAGACCAGCAGGGAGGCCGTACGTATATGCGTATTCTGGTGCAGTTGTCCAGCAGAGGCTGGGCAAGGTAGAGTATTGGCGGCGAGTGCTAGATGATGTAGATGCCGTGATATGGAGGCCCTACACAGACTGCGAGGCATGGGCGACGGATCAGTTAGAGATGCCATTTGTGTGCAGACCGCGATACCTGATAGGGCGGACGCCCTTTATTATTGAGAGGTTTCTGGCACTACAGGTTCTGAGACAGTTTGGTTTTACGCAGGGGATGCCCCAGGGCGTTGCTCATTATGGGCGGCGCAAGGGGGATGTAGGATGGGGGCCATGCATTCCCTACCATGCAGCCTACATAGAGTACATGTCTTTACAGCCTGAGGTATGGGCAGACAGGCCAGACGTATTGGATGCAGGGATGACAGATGACTACGCCTAGTACTTTCATACTCATCCTTTTCCACGGTTCACAGTGCCAGATGAGGCACGGGCTATCAGAGCAGTCCCACAGCTAGGAGCAGGGATACAGGGAGGTGTGGCAGGTGGAGAGCAGGCTATGGGTGGAGGGGAGCAGGCTATGGGTGGAGAGGAGGAGGAGGGAGAGGAGAGCGAGGAGAGTGGAGCTGGGGAGGAGGAGAGCAGCTCAGAGGACGGAGATGATGGAGATGACAGGGATGAGTAGAGACAGCAGATACTAGACAGTCTCGACAGAGTGCAGATTCCTCGGCGGTCCAGATCCGGTGCCAGGCCACAGACTGTGATTAGGGTGACATCCTCATCCCAGCAGGCACAGATAGATGTGTTGCAGGGTCAGGTGTAGACCTTTCAGGGGCAGCAGGCATAGCTTCAGAGTCAGTTGGTGCAGGCACAAAGCATGATAGTGCAGTTACAGGCACAGGCTCAGGCACAGGCTCAGATGCCTACCCCAGATCCTCAGGTGGCACAGTTAGTAGCGGAGAGGGATGCCTTTAGACGGCGGACACAGGAGGCTGAGGGTGTAGCACAGAGGTTGATGGGTACCATAGAGAGTACATCCCTACGAGAGGCCATTGCAGAGGGATTCGAGGCAGCCAGAGAGGCAGAGTACTACAGAGTTCGTTACGAGGAGCTATGCCCTCCTGAGTGGCGAGAGCCATATCCCAGATCACACAGCCGGACAAGGACCCGATCCCAGACATCAACACACGGCAGAGAGGTTACCGGGCCTCGACGGGATCCTAATGCAGGGACCAGCGGCAGGCCACCTCCTTCTGGACCAGCTCCATCAGGGGCATCGACCAGTTAGCCATTTTGGGGCTTGATTCATTATGTATACTGTGTTTTGATCATGTATGATGTATTTATGTTCTGACCTTTTATTAGTTTCATTGGACATTTGGACATTTGTATTATTTTGATGAGTGATGATATGCAATGGCGGTATTTCGAATGATGTTATGTTCATGCATTTATGATATGATATGGATATGATGTTTATGCATGTATGTTATGAGATGGATTTTGATATGCTTTTATTACATGTGCAGACTAATCCATATAATGCAGGATGATCCAGTGATTATGATGTGTATGCAATTATTTTGTGATGATCTATGTATATATGTGAGATGTTAATTTCTTTTTGAATTTTCCATGTATGAAATGCATTGTGATATGGTAGAAAATGAATGTGGTATGAATGGTAATATGGTAAAATGATATGTAAAATGGCAACATGATAATAAAATGATAAATGTGGATGGTAATGCAACGGTATGAGATTATAAAATGAGAAATGAATGATGAAACGGTAAATGAATAATGGAATGATAAATGGTAAATGATAATGAAAAATGAAATGAAAAAATGGTAAATGGATGATAAAGAATAAATGATGAATGAAATGATAAATGATAAATGGATGATAAAGAATAAATGATAATGAAAAATGAAATGATAAATGGTAAATGGTAAGGAAATATTAATGGTAATGATATGAAATGATAAAATGATAAATGAATGAAGAATGATAAGATGATATGAAATGAATGAATGCAATGAATTAAATGTCCAAATGTCCTCGACGAAAAGGTCAAAACTTAATAACAACCGTTTGAATACCTTCATTCAGCCCTTCAAAATATGGATATGAATCCAATATGCAGATGTATACAATGATCTAATGAACATGCAACTATATGAAACTAACCAGTTTGTTCAGCCTGTTATAAGCCTTCTTGAATCATCATAGAACATTTAAAATGTTGGGAGTATGTACAAGCATCAGAGGGGAAATTAGCGCCAATGATGACCAGAGTACAACTTTCATGAATTTTGATATAGCAAGCAAACACAAGCATCGAGGTATAATTGAACCGAGATGACCTGAGCATTTCTTGCATAAACAGACAAAGATTAACCACCGTTCTGATGCAAATGTGGAACTGTCATCGATGATATTTGCTTTGAGTGTCATGTCCTTTGACATATTTGCATCAGATTGGGTTGTTAACCTCAAGACAACAGACAAAGAAAAATCATTCTCGTTCCTTGCTACTCTAGTGCAGTACATTATTGAGTATGCTCCCGAGTAATGATATCGAAAATCAAACAACTTTTAATCAAACATGTAATACTGTTAATGCATACATTATTCAGATATTTGGATCATCCAATAGACAAATGATATGATATCTTGCTGAAAAGTGTGTCATGATCAGATAACATTGACAAAGGAGTTTGTTGTTTGTTGGTATGCTCGTATTGCTATGTCATGGTCTAGCTGTTTTGGTATGCTCTGAAAGTTAAGTGCCCCCAGTTGAGTTTTTGCCTTGTTGATTGACACAACTAGTGGAAAGGAATATGTACAAACGATCAAGCCATGGTAAGACGTTTTAACTCTCTAGGCAAATGGCGGCAGGATGGTGCGATTAATGACCTCAAGATGCGGAAAAAGATGCGGAAAAAGGGAAGCTTTGAAAAGATAAGGTGCAAAACAAGAACTAGTAGATGGAGGCCACGTGATACGTCCGGCTTGCTGGATTTCTTTCACTATCCGTATTTATTGCAATTTTTTTTTTTGATTTTCTCCAATAATAGACCCGCCTGAAGAAAGACCTTTATGAATAGTTTGATGATTTGATTTTGATTTCATTGTTTTTCTTCGACCAATGGATTGATCCTCGACCGCTTTACTGACCTTTTTAATTATTTTTGTATTTCTTCAGGACTTTTTCTGACTTAAACATAATACTTCTTAAGATGTATACTGTTGATGGGTTCATCCAATAGGTCTCCTTCTGGCGTTGATAACTTGTATGCTCTTGATCCGTAGACTGCAATAACCACATAAGGGCCTAACCAATTTGGTTCAAACTTTCCTTTCTTTTCTCTGTCTTGTTGATTACGCAGGTTCTCTTTCAGAACTAGATCACCCACCTGAAATGTACGTGGCTTGACTTTATGATTATAGCTACGAGACATCATCTGTTGATATGCTTTTAAATGGTCTACTACTCTTTGTCTCTTTTCATCTAAAAGTTCTAACTCTTGGAGTCGGGAAACTCTGTAGTCCTCATCTGTTATGAGACCTTTCAGTGATACTCTTAATGAAGGTATTTCTACCTCTAAAGGCAGTATGGCTTCTGCTCCATAGACGAGGGCAAAAGGTGTTGCTCCCGTTGGCGTTCGGACACTAGTTCTGTAAGCCCACAAGGTAGGATTGAGTTGAACATGCCAATCCTTCCCAAGTCATTGATTTTTCAAAATCTTTTAGTATGGTTTTTGTTTCGAGGCCTCTCGCTTGGCCATTCCCTCAGGATAAGTATGGAATATTCTCAGGGTTTAATATGGAATCTTTCACAAAGTCTAATAACATCCCATTTTTATCGGTCGCCATTATTCGTAATAATGGCATTAGGAATACCATATCGACAAATAATGTAGTTGAGTATGAAGGATGAGATCTGTTTTCCAGTGACTTTAGAGAGAGGTACTGCCTCAATCCACTTAGTGAAATATTTCGTTGCTGTGATGATGAACTTATGCCCATTTGAAGAAGGATGAATTTTGCCCACTAGATCTAACCCCCATTGAGAGAATGGCCAGGTGGGTGTAAACGAATGAAGTTCTTGTGCAGGAGCATGAATAAGATCCCCATGAATCTGACATTTTGAGCATGTTTTAGCAAAGGTAAATGATTCCTTTTCCATTGTAGGCCAGTAGTAACCCATTCTGATCAATTTTTTGGATAAAGTTAGTCCACTCGAATGAGTACCACAAATGCCCCCATGAATTTCTTGTAAAGCTTTGTCGGATTCGTCACGTTCAAGACATCGAAGTAAAGTACCATCAAGACCACGGCGATAAAGGGTATCAGCGATAAGGGTATATCGAGAGGATTGTCGGATAAAGTTACGTTTTTGGTTGCGGGACAAGTTAGGTGGTAATATATCATCTTTTAGGTATGCATAAATCTTGCCATACCAGGGTGAATCGGATCCTACTAGGTGGCAGATAATTTGGCTTTCAGGTGTGTCATAGGCAGGTGTAAATAATTGTTCCACCAGAAATTCATAGTGAGTCTGTTTGTCTGGGAGTTGTATCAATGAGGCGATCATAGCCATAGCGTCGGTCACTTTGTTGTCAATCCTCAAAATTTGTGTGAACTGAATGTCCACAAAATACTTCTTGAAGTCATCAATCATCTTGTTGTATGGTAACAACTTGTCATCTTTAGTCTGATAGTCATCATTGATTTGATTAATGACTAGTTGTGAGTCACCATAAACTTGTAGCTCGGTAATCCTCCATTCCAATGTTGTTTTCAGTCCAGTGATCAGTGCTTCATATTCGGCTATGTTATTGGTGCATGGAAACATTAACCTATAGGACCTAGGAATGGTATGCCCTTGAGGGGTGATGAAGAGAATGCCTGCCCCCGAGCCATGTTGAGTAAAAGAACCATCAAAGTATAAGGACCATGGCTGCTTAAAGTCTGCTGTGAAGACATCAGCATCTGGAAATTCAATGTGTAAAGGGTGCTCTGTTTGGAGAGGAGCGTCTGCTAGTTGATCCGCGATAACTTGTCCTTTGATTGCTTTGCGATCAACATAGTGGATGTCGAACTCGCTCAAAATCATGATCCATTTTGCTAACCTTCCTGTTAGTGATGCTTTACTTAGTAGATACTTGAGTGGATCAATTTTGGAAACAAGCTTAATTGTATGAGTTAGCATGTAATGTCAGAATTTCTGTGAAGCGAAGACGACTGCCAAACAAGCCTTCTCAATGAAAGTGTAACTAAGCTCATGACTTGTCAATGTTCTGCTAATGTAATAAATTGCCCGTTCTTTCCCTTCATGGTCTTCTTGTGCTAATAATGCTCCCAAAGATGTCTCGGTTGTAGCAATATACAGAATCAATGGTTTGTCTGGATTTGGTGGTACAAGAATTGGTGGATTCATCAGGTACTGCTTGATTTGTTGAAATTCCATTTCACATTTAACATCCCATCTAAAAGGAACATTCTTATGTAGGAGATGTGTGAATGGTAGACTTTTGTCAGCCAATTATGCAATGAATCTGCGGATAGACTGGAGTAGCCCTTGTAAGGATCTCAACTGACTAATGTTCTTTGGGGGAAGCATCTCCATGATTGCGCGAACTTTAGCAGGATCTACTTCAATTCCCTTTTCTAAAACAATATATCCTAACAGTTTTCCAGATGTGACCCCAAAAACACATTTCTTAGGGTTTAAACGAACTTTGAATTTCTCCAATCTGGTAAATATTTTAGATAGTATCTCCAAGTGTCCTTCTCTGGTGTGTGATTTTTCCAATATGTCATCTACATAATCTTCCATGAATGTGTGCATCATGTCGTGAAAGATCGTAGTCATAGCTCTTTGATAAGTAGCTCCAGCATTTTTCAAGCCGAAAGGCATGACATTCCAACAATATGTTCCCCACGGACAAGTGAAAGCTATTTTCTCTTGGTCTTCTGGTGCAATCTTGATTTGGTTGTAACCCGAGAAACCATCCATTAATGAGTACATGGCATGGCCTGCTGTTAGATCAACTATAGTGTCGATACTTGGAAGCGGAAAGTCATCCTTTGGGCAAGCTTTGTTAAGATCTCTGAAATCAGTGCATACTCTTACACGTTTGTCTGGTTTTGCTACTGGTACAATATTGGAAATCCATTCGGCATAGTCAATTGATCTTATAAAACCTGCATCGAGGAGCTTCTTGAGTTCTTCTTTAACCAATAGTGCAATATGAGGATTCATCTTTCTGAGTTTTTGTTTTACTGGTTTGGCTCCTGATTTGATAGATAAATGATGCATAATGAGATCAGGATCAAGGCCGGGCATATCTGCATATGACCATGCAAAATTGACTTGATTTTCCTTGAGAAAATTCATGAACTCTGGGATTTCTTTAGCTGTCATTGATTCAGCTACCTGTAGGATCCTTGGATTATCTGTAGTTGCACGTTGATTTCCTTTGTAGGCTCAGTCAAGATGGATGATCGCTCATGATAGTGCTCTGGGAGAGTGTCAAGAGTCCCATCAGATGGTGCCTCAAAAAGGTTTTCACCATCTGATACGCTCTTTATTTTGTCTTTTGCTTGATCTAGTACTGCTAGATTCTAGTTTTCACCACTAGACCATTTATCTTTATTTTCATTTTTGCAGCTAGGAGACTTGACACTCTCCTAATTAAAGACTTCATACCAAAAATCGCTAGTGGAACAATTATTTACATCATCGGCAGAAAGGAAGTTTATGATAGCTTTGTCATTTGGAAAAATAGGTATATCCATAGGTTCGGTAAGATCCCAGTCAATGAGATCAGGATGGATTAATGGTAGGACGTCATCCGGTTGTGTAAAATTGGCGATGGTTAGGATCAAGACAGAGTTATCGGTAGGATCTGAGGTATGAGATAGGTCAATGATGGGACTATTCTCCTGATAATCTTGTTCGTTAAAATCTGACTCAGTATCACTAGACTCATAGTTGCTTTGTGGTTCAGATTCTTGTGGTTGGGATCCTGAACCTTCTCCTTTGATTAAAGCGGGCGTATACTTATGTATGACATCTACCTCTTTGTCTCTCCAAAATTTGTTATCATGGATGGTATCCCATTCATATTCAGCAGAATCTGTGTCAGAGTTATTTTCAATGTAATTCAGGACTAATACCAAACATGTTTCATTCTTATCGGAACCTTCTTGCAGTGTAAAAATATTACCTTGGGATTGTTTAGATTGGGTAGCCTCATAACCTATTCCAGTTTTATCATATGCCGCAAGTCCTGGAAGATGGATAGGCTCAACTACACCTTCTTTTCTCTTTCCAAGAGGACCATTATCATATCCCATCTTTTGCATGATAGAATATCCTTTCCCATATTGTTTTGTTGGTAAGGTGACGTTTAGAATTGCGTCCTCTTCATCTTTATAGAGCCAATCTAGAATTGTTGTGTCCTTAGGATCTCCCATGGGAAATTTTTCTTTGATAAATTGTCCATTGAACTTGGTAGTGGGCTTTGTTTGTACCTGTGCTGATGTTGATGCTGCTGATATCTGTTGTGGTGTAATAGAAGGTTTTCCATGTGATCGAGGAGACGTAGGTAGATTAGCAAGACAAAGGGAATATTCCCCAACTCCACTTTCCTTGAACTGTAGTTTCTTGTCAAAGCTTTTAGTTAACTGACTGACGTGTGTAGCATGTTGAGAAGAAGTATCAGCAAGTGCTTCTCGATTATTCAGAACCAAAGTATCTTGATGAGCTTTGACATTGGCACAAGTTTGGGCGTTTGAGTTATCAGCTGGTATAGTAATTTCCTATCCATCATACGGAAACTTAAGACATTGGTGGTAAGTGGACGGAACAGCTTGCATCTCATGGATCCAAGGACGACCCAACAAGATATTGTATGCAAGATCTCGCTCTAAAACTTGGCAAAAGGTATTTTTGATAACAGGTCCCACTCTGATTGGTAGCATGATTAGACCTTTAGACGTTCTCTCCTCATCATCATAGGCTTTAATGGTAATCTTCCTTCTAGGATCAATGGAGTCTTCGGCAAATCCTAATGCTTGAATCACCTTCAAAGTACATATATTTAGACCAGCCCCTCCATCTATTAGAACACGTTTGACACGGAACTTGTGGATCATGACCTCTAAGTATAATGATGAATTGTGGGGATGAGTTAGGGAAACATCATCTTTGTCTGAGAATGAAAGGCATGTGGGGGAGGACAAATGTCCTACCATGGTTTGAAATTGATTCACATCCAAATCCGTAGATACAGTCGTTTCAACGAGGGTTTTATCCAAAATTTCCCTATGTGCAGGGGAAATCTTCAGAAGTTTGAAAATGGAGATTTGAGCTAGAGTTTTTTGAAGTTGGTTAACTAAGTCGTATTGGTGTTGAGGAGAGGTCTCATTGGATTTTGAAGAGGTACCTTTCAAAACAACCTTAGCTTGTGCTCTTGTTGTGACATTTACTTGTCCATTGTCTACTGTCTCTTTGATTTTTATGATGTTGACTCGCTCATCGTCCGTATAGAGGTGACGGATTACATTATCATCAATTTGGTTCACAGTTTTGTCAGAAGATTCTCCCTTTTGATAATTTGGGAGAGGATTTCGAAATGCTTGGTGATCTTCGTTGGATTTTTGTTGTCCTTCTACTGTGATAATGCCCTTGTCAATGAGATCTTGAATAGCATGTTTCAAACCTTGACAGTTGTTTGTATGATGACCTCTGCACCTATGGTAGTCACAAAAATAGGCTTCGTTCCACGATGGAGGTTTTACATTAGGTTCGTAATTGCGTTGTGGGGGTAACATAAGGACGTTCTTTGCCATGACCTCTTTGAAAGCCGATTCTAAGGATTGTCCTAGTGGAGTAAAAGTTCTTTTATTGGAGAAGAATGGAAAGTGTTGTGGTTTCATGTTTGAGGTATTCCCTGAAGTGTTGTTGTTCCAGTAGTTTTGGTTGTTGGCAGTCCCTTGATTATAGTTCATTGGAGGGGGATGATTGTTTCCTTGATTTGCGACTGAATTGACATGGTTGTAATTATTGTTACGAGGAGTGTTCAAGGTAAATGGCTTAGTCGTGATATGATTTGCATCTACAACACCATCGTTTACAACATTCTTGTTGTGGGTCCAAAACTTAGACTTGTCCTGATTGTTGTAATGGTTAGATGAGGCAGGGTTGTCCCTATCAAGTTTTATGGTCCCTCTTTTGACCAAAGCACTTTCGATGGTGATGGCATCCTCAATCAATTTCTCAAAGGAAGGTGGACAGTGTAGATTTAAATGATAACTCATTTCTGAGTTGAGGCTATTGATGAAAGTAACCATTTTCTCCTTTTCAGGGACATGACGGGGGTACCTAGCGAACATTCTCCTCCATCTTTGAAGAAAGGTAGTAAAAGATTCCCCAGGTTTTTGCGTAACTTTGCAAAGATCAATCATGGTGATCTGGTGTTGAACGTTGTAGGAGTATTATTTTATGAACAAATTCATCAGTTCCTCAAATGTTCGAATAGGAGGTGTAATCTTAGATAACCATTCCATAGAGTTGACTCCAAGGCTTCAAGGAAATAATCACAATAAATATGTATCTTCGTGGGCAAATTCCAATGTCATGTTTCAAAAGTCTCTAACATGGTCAACTGGGTCTGATTTTCCATTATAACGATCAAATTTGGGGATTTCACAGTGTTTAGGAAATGGAATCATGTTGAGACTTCTATCAAAAGGATAAGGACATATGTCATCCAAAGTGTACTTCTTGGTTGCAGTTCCTCCTCGTAACTCTTTGATTTCTCCCTGCATTTCTCTGAACTCTTTTTTGAAGGAGGCGTATTCAGATAGGGATGGCTCTTCCTCGGTGGTTTTTAATTTCTCAGTATCAAAGTCTTTAGGCAATTTAGCTCCTTGATCTGCTAAAAAAAGAAAGTATTTCTCTTTGTCACGTTGTATAATCTTTTCAAGGGCTTTAAGAAACTTGGGATTTTGTTCTGCCTCTCTAAGTTCAAGTTCTTCGTCTTGTTCATCATCACTACCTATAGGAGTTTTGTTCATGTTTTTGTTCTTAAGTATCGAACTTTCCTCTATGTCAGCCATATTGTTGTTACTGAAAAGGGGATTGCGACTTACACTAAAAAGAGGACTATCTCGTTCACCCTCTTCTTGGGTGTTTCTCCTGCTTTGTTGTGTTGAGATCTCGTAAAAACAGGCATATGTAAGAAATTCTTGAATATGATTGAGGGTCACTGAAGGATCTGATTGGGACGCGTTGAATATTCAATTGAAGGTTGTGGTACATTCTCAAACTGAAGAGGTTGATTCCAATTATGACGTTGAGATAATGCTAATCTTTGATAATAAGCTTGGGTAGCCAAAGGTTCTACAGCATAATCGTCAGTGAATCCCCTAATGTAGTCTTGGTATCTATGGAGGAATGTGTGATAATGGAGCAAGACGTCTTGACTCTTATACAAGAATTCTCTGCGATCTAAAGTCTTCTTGTAACTTAAATTTGTTTTGGGCTTCTTGATCCTATTGAAAACTGATTTTTTGGTGAACCTGGTTGATTTCCACTTTCTTAACATGGGAGTAAAATCTTAGAAAGTTGGGTCTGTGACAAAAACCTAAAAGCGCTACTCTGTTTCCCAAATGCGCTACAGAAAAAGTCAAATGCGCTGGCGAAATAGTCAAATGCGCTTCAGAAAATCTCAGATGCGCAGAAACAGAGCACTGATGCCCAGTAGAAAATCCTAAATGCACCGAAACAAAACACAGATGCGCTAGAACAGAGCTTAAATGCGCTGCAGTTTTCCCCTAGATGCGCTCTACAGTTTTTCTAGGACAGTTTTGACCAGTTTTCAGCTGAAATTTGTTATGTTTGTTCTTGGATGATCCTTTATCTGAATTAATGTTTTGAAAGCATAGCAAACAGTCTGATTTAAGTTGATTCGTAACTAAGCACAGAATAAGACAAGCACAACCTAGGTTAGGCCAGGACAATATCCGCTAGACTCCACGTGGGTTTCCCCAACCGCATATCAGTAGCGTGTGAATCCAAAAGCTTGGCTGCACGGGCTCCCCCTTACAGTACACTCTCTTTTCAGGCCAACCAAGCTTCCAACCCCCATGAAACTCCCATGGTGAGCTGATCACCTCTATTATTGACTGTGAAAGTGTGGAAGGCTTCACACCGACCAGTGCTAGACTAGCAAATAGAAGGTTTTTGGCTTTCTAAACAATGGTATTTAGTTCGGGACCCCCGTTCGAGTGGCCATACATGGGGCAAGAGATTAATCACCATTAAGGTGGCACTCCAGCTTGAAGAGGTTAAGCTCAACAGGGTTTAAGGGAGTACAACTCCGTCCGTATGACACATCCGCACAAGCAACCTTAGGTTTTCCCTTAAGATTTACATTTATATACCGGTCGGGGGTAGCTTGGCTTTAGCTCCGTTGCCGGTTTGAGTCATCCCTTAAGGTGAGTACTTTTTCCCTTAAGGCAGGGCCAATTTCTAGAGTCAATAACCGTTTCTCTTGCACCCAGGATCGCACAAGTGCGTAAGGGGAGAGGATACTTCGATTATCAAATCAGGGTTACATAGGGAAAAGTGGGTCTGGTTTTCTAATCACCTAGTTTGCATAGGGTGAGAGCATAATCACCTACCACTTTCAAGCACAGTCAATAAGAGTAGACAGATTCATTTTTATGTGCACCAAAATCAAATGTGATTTAATCTAAGTGAAGATGTTGCTTCACAATAGAAATGGGGTTCGTTTTATCTGCATGATAAAAGGTGTGGTGGCTACCCTAGATTGATTCATTTTAAGCCCAACATAAAAATGAAATAAATTATGTCTGCGGAAGGCATCAGACTCAGAATCTCGGTTACAATTCTAGATGTGAAGCTCTGTCTCCCGAATGCGCAGAAACAAAGACCAGAAGCGCAACTCTATTACATAAATGCGCTAAAACAACAAACAAATGCGCTTCTCTGTTACCCAGATGCGCGAAAACAGAAATTATATGCGCTATTCTAAATGCAGAGATTTTTTTTAAAAATTTTCTGATACAACTTTAAATGCGCTAAGTATGTCCTAAATGCGCTAACTAAAATACTAAATGTGCTACAGAAAATGATGGATGCGCCACTCTGTTTCCCAGATGCACCACAGAAATGACCAGATGCGCCGAAACAGAGCCTAGATGGGCCGAAATACCTGCAAAAGAAAATTTCCCGAATCTTCCAAAACACGCTGCCGAATGCCAGAAAACCTGTAAGCAAACCTGCAAGAAAAACTTGCAAGAAAGAAGTCTAAAATCGGGGCATAGGCCCCACGGTGGGCGCCATTTAATGTGTGTGTGAAAATTAAGTGCATAAACGAATTAGAACCAGTTGAAACACACCAATAGAACATTATAACAAAAAATAGAAATATAAAAGGAATAGAGAAGTGCAAACTCAGTATCATGTTTCCGTTGTCGTCCTATCGTCCTCTATCTTTAGTGTTTTTGTAGATTCTAGCCTTGTGTTCTCAGATTAGTGGCTAGGCTCAACAAACTGTCTTCCTAAAGAACGAGATTTTGCTATGATATGAATGCATGATTAAGCTATGATAATGATTTTAGCTAAGAAACTTGAAATAAACATGATGCTATGATAAATGAATACTAAATGAATTAAATGCATAAACTCTACTTAATTTCCTATTACCAATGTTTGGATTCACACAGGTATTTATAGGACTTTCTGAATGATTTTGATTGGCTGTCTCGATTGACGGTTGTGATAATTCCTGGCAGATCAAACGGCTGAAGATAGATGAAATTGAAGGAGAAGATAGAAGAACCCTAGAAACAGATTTTTCTATTTTATTATGAAAGAGGAAAAAGAAGAGAAGATAAGAAAAAAGAAAGATTAAAAGCTGATAAATAAATGAATTTAAAAATTCAATTATTTATTTGTGGAGGACATTCAGCTTTTCTTAATTAAATAAAAATATTTAATTAAGCTTTTAAAAGCAGAAGAAAGTTTGTGATGGGAAAAGAGCTTTAATCATGTTTTATTGAAAAAAGCAGAATATCTCATAATTAAATAAAATATTTAATTATGATATGAGAAGATTGCACAATTAGGTTAAAATACCTAATTTTGGATTGGAAAGAAAACATAAGATATTTTTAATTAAATAAAATTTATTTAATTAAATCACTTTTATGAAATTAATTAAATGAAACATTTAATTAATTAGAAGAAGAATTAAAATAGAAGAAAGGGGAAATATTTAAACTTAATTAAATCAAAAGATTTAATTTAAATTCAAATAGTGATAATTAATTTAAATAAATAGAATGTATTTATTTAATTAATTAAGAGGACATATGAAAATAATTAAATAAAATAAATTTATTTAATTATGGAAGAGAAATAAGATGAATGAACAATATAATTAAATTAATTAAATTTAATCATATGTAGAGGACTTTAGAAAACTAATTAAATAATAAATATTTAATTAATTGCCAGGATTATATACATGACCATTTTTATGCGTATACACTAGCATCAGTGTGTTGCCTTTTAGTGGGAGGGGATCCTTCGAACTCCACAACTTTTGGTTGTTGCAGTTGGGACCCCCTTGTTTCTTTTGAGGCCCAGGTAAGCATCCACGAAGCCCTCGATAGATTTAGTTGCATATTTGAAGTGACATAGGTAGACTTCCCTATGGACTTCCTCTTTTGCTGAGTGGAGGATGTTGATGCATCAGCTTCCTCCCCCACTTTCTCTTCTTCTTCATTAGGGTCATTTCCTCCACTAGCGCTTGAGTTGGAAGCAAGATGCTCCTCATCCCATAGCCTGTCAAACTCTTCATCATCCCACATGCTTTTATAAGGTGCATCAAGATGTTTTATCTCTTGGCGATATATCCAGAAGGCTCTGATCCTTTCATTTGTCTATTCCTCTTCATTTCTTAGCTTATTATACATGACTTTTCCCATTTTGGTCCTCTCATCATAATCCGCCTCAGTGAAATAGAACTTATGCCATGGTAGCCTATTGTCTTCTATGGGAATATAAATTAGATTAACCAACAATTCATCTTCATCCTCTAGCAGGCTGTGCCTCTGCTCCTAGTAAGGCCAAGGGCTATGAGTTACCTTGAGATGCTCATATGGCAGATCATTGAAAGGGTTTTAATCCCACTTGTCACATATCATTACCAACCCTAAATGAGCTAGCTTATCCTACAACAATGGGTGTGTCTACTTCTTTCTCATGGCCACTATTTTGAAACTTTGCGGATAGGTGAAGAATCCCTTCCTCTTGACCTTTTTCCATTGCAGAAGGTAATATCAATAATGCATGCTTGTCAAAAAAATTCAAGGGATAGCACTCGATTAGTCACACATGTCAGAACATGAAATGGTTTGATGGTGAAGCCTCACATCCAAATGAATGTGAAATCTGCTTCGAAGAACCAATCGCATCTGGGAGTGAAGTTCTGCATATACTCAGTTTGTGTCAAAGTGAGTTGATTAATACTATCGTCTCCTTGCAAATCTTGCAAAATTGGAGTCAAGAAATAATCCAAAAATGCATAATAATCAAAAGTGGAAGAGAGGAGAGGAGTCCAGATAGAAACTGGCTTTCTTCTATTCTTTTCATCAAAAATAGAAAATTTCACCCACTTATCAAATAAATATGGGTTCTAATGCAAAAACATATGAGCAAGATAGGAAAGAAATCTGAACTTTTGTTCAACCTGGTAATTGTTGATTTTCTATATCATTTTCTTTGTAAGGAATTCTGCGAAATCATACTAGAAGTAAGATAGTTTCCTGCAGAATTGGAAAGTCATGCCCAATTGAAAAGCATGCACCTCCTTGTCAGTGTCTAGATTAAAAAAAATTCCATCCTTGAAAAGGAATCTTGCAGGTCTTCCTTGATAGTGTCGTGCAGCATAGGATTTCTTGGTGGCTTCTCTTGTTCTGCTACAATCCTTTGGGTTTCTTCGTTATAAAATTCTAGAGCCTTATCCCTAGTGCTCCATATATGATCCCCTTGTGTAGGAATGAATGTCTCCATTGGTATCCCTCTACTCTTAGGATTGGGAATATACAACATATTTCAGATGGCTACCTGAGTGAGTTTAACCGACAAGGTCTGACCCTCAATGGTGTTAGTGCTTGGGTTGAAATGCTTAACGACCACATCGAACAATTCTGGGTAGTAGTCCACAAATGGGACCATATATTAAGGGAGCCCGTTGGACCATACCTTTTTAGCCATCAACATTTCCTTTATGGAAACCTTCATTCTTTTGTAGGTTTCTTCCCTCAATCATTTAAGGTTCTTTGCAAGAAAGGGATCATGAATATTATCCCAGTCTTCATGAATTAAGCTTTGGTCTCTGTATCCTTTGGGCTTGTCCAGCTCTTTTGTGTTTTCCCACTTTGTCTTGTCAAGAATACTTGGTGTGGCATAAGAAATGTTTTCAAAAATATCAACAACTGGTGCCCCTCACATGGCTCTAAATAAGTTTTTTATTGCCCCTCCCTGTAATTCCTAGCTTGAACTTTCTGCCATTTTTCTTTGTGGGAAGCTTTTGCTAGCTTGAAATCTTTTCCAATTTTATCTCGGCTTTGGCTTTGCACTAGAAATGGCTCTTGCTCTAGGAAACGTATTTGAAAATACCTTTTAAGCACTCAAAGACTCCTCATGCAATACTTAGCTATTTTAACTCAAGGTGGTAGATGGGAGTTACCTTTTTGCATTTAATTCAACATGTACCCCCAACCCTTGGCTTGTGGGAGATGAATCACTTGCCATTTTGATGTGACAAGAATTCATAATTGCAATCAGCAATCATATTGTACAACACAATTTTCTAGGAACTTGAGTCAATGCTTTGCTAGTAGCTTAAGCATTCGTATGTGTTGGAAATTAATATCATAAAAGGAATGATTAAGCCAAAGATGTGATCAGCATTTGAAAAGATATGAGCTATGCCTTAGAATAAGAAAAGCACCTGGAGAATGGCACCTTAGTCCTTGGGTGTGCATAACATTGTCAATTGCTACCACCAACTTAGGCTAATTAATTAGCCCTTATTAGTTTTGCACATAGCAAACCATACTCAACACACACAACTGGGTGGGAAATTTGAGCAAGCCTAGGCACAACTTTCAAGTTGGTACTCTATTAACATCATGTTTATGGTAAGAAAATTACCATGCATTTCCTTGCTTTTTCTATAAATAGGCATCTAAGCAGTAGTGAAATCATACTTAGTGATTAGAGAAAATTTTGTAGTAGGTCATTTATTTAGCAGTTTAGCATTTGCAGTGCATTGTGTTTTCATAGGCTAGACTTAGGTGCTTTGTAGGGGTAGTTTTAAGGTATTTGCAAAGAGTTTGACAACATGAACACCCCAATTAGGCTAGTGTCACATAAGTCTCAGACTGCTTTCTTAGGTGAGATTTCTACCAGGTGATTAAACTGGATGACAAAGAAAAAGCACTTGCTGTCAATCATAGCCATAAAATGGGTCTTGGGAAGAGACCACCTTGAGTATGAGGAAAAATATAGAGTTAACACTGATGTGTGCTCACAATTTTCTGCCTCCATGCTAGATATAGGAGTTCCTAAACTATTGATTTTGCATCTGGTAAAGGAACTTTTCCCCAAGAAGTACCTGAATGACATTGGGGAGGTTGTTGCGAATGCTGCACATGGTGGGGGAATTCTGACTGTGAGCGACCTTTAGAGGTTTATAGAAGAGGACACGGTTATGTCGTGGCTACCATTTTTTAGTGTCTTTCACCTCCAGTCACAAGATGAGCACCACTAGAGGGTAACTTGAGCCTGCCACTTCTTGTTCCATATCTACAACATGGTGTCGTACTATGACATCAACTGGTACATGGACTTTAGGAACCTGGTGTTCCCTCTGCTTGCTTTTGCTCATTTGGATGATGATGTTGTTACTGATAATGCCCTTTTCAATGAGGATATTATGTATGATGTCATTGATTCATCTGTTGTTGCTGCCCATGTCATGAATTGAAGACATGTTTTTTCTTTTTGCTTTCTAAAAATCTCATATTGATTAGTCTATTTTTGTATACATGCCTGAAAAAGGATTTTCATAAAATATATAAAAGAAGCAAAATAGAATTATATACTTTTGGAAGTGTGGCCTATGAGCCATTTTGAAAATGTAAATATCAAAGCATATATAACAAAAATATATCTTTATATAGCCATCTTGTTGTCTTCTTTTGGATTCTACAACTAGGACATCTTCTTTTTTCTAGCATGTTTGTATCAATTGTGCATGTGGGTGTTTAATTTTTTTGTTTTGTTCAGCTATGAGTTATTTCCCTTACTTTGCAATAATAGGTCACTTGTTCCTTCTCACCTCGAACCATAGAATAAATAAAAATACTGGCCAAAAAAACAAAAGGGAAAGAAGGGGAAAGCATTATAAACATATTTACATGGGTATGGTAAGCAAGCTTAATTAAATAGTTTCAGGTGAATTCCATTGACCAAAATTCCCAGCGCTTCTTTTTCCATAGTTTCTAACTCATATACATTATGTTCTTTGTATTTAATTATTCTAAATGGGCCTTCCCAAAGGTTGTCAAACTTCCCGTGCTGACCCAGCTTCATAGCCCTTTCATTAAATTTTAGCACTAAGTATCTGCACTTTAGACCTTTGTCGGATGCTTTCTTATTAAACCACCTTTTAACCACATGTTGGAAATTAGTCATGGATGTTAGGGACTTTTCCCTTTTTTCTTGTCCTTCTAGCAACTCAGCTAATCGCACCTCCATTACATCATTTTGTTCCACCTCAATAGATTTTAGTAATTTCAGTGTCAGAATCTCTATAGAGATAGGTAATAATGCCTCTTTTCCATAAACTAGCTCATATGGTGAAGCCTTGAGGACTTGCTTTGGAGTTATGTGGTCCGCCCAGAGTGCTGCTCGGATGTTTTTATGCCACTCCCTTTGGTATTTTGACCTAATTTTTTTTAGGAGTTAGACCAAATTCTTGTTTGTTGAATCAGCTAAGCCATTCCCCTACGGGTAGTAGTTTGATGATGTTTTAAGGAATATGTCATGTGTAAGTGTGAATTGACTTACCTTGGAGCCTAGGAAAGATTTAGCATTGCCGAAGATGATAGTTTTGGATGGGCCAAATATCGTCACCAGTTCCTCTAGGAAATCCACTATCTCTTCCTCTGTCGCATTCTTTAGTGGCATGGCTTTGGTCCATCTCGTGAAGTAATCTGTGGCTATTAAGATCCATTTATGTCCTACGCTAGAGGCTAGGTTGATCATTTTGATGAATTCCAAACCCCATTGTGTGAATGGCTCATCAACCACTATTGGATTGAGAGGCATTGTGGAATTTTTTCTTCTTCTAGCGAAGAACTGACATTCCTTGCAAGCTTTCACCAAGGAGTAGGAATCATTGAATAGCGTCGGCCAAAAGTACCCCACAAACATGATTTCGATGGCGGTTGTCTTTGTAGAGAAATGCATGCCATGAAACTATTGTGGTAATTGTCAAGAATTCTTTTTTCTTGCTTTGTGGTAACACATCGAAACATAATGTCATTAAAATTTCTCTTGAATAAGATCCCTTCAATGAGAGTGAATCCATTGTTTTACAGTCGGAAGAATCTCCTCTTCTGGGAAGGAAGAACAAGTGGATATTTTCTTGTGTGCATAAACCTTACTCTATTTTCTAGCCAACAACATTCATACTCCAACTTGTTCATTAGGACTAGCTCTGTCTGCTCTTCTTCGATGGCCATTTCTTCATCGTGTGCAAGGTATCTGCACAACCCTCTTCCCCGAACGGTCTTAGTAGGCTTAACTTCAATGTCATACTCGAGGATCTTGGTCATCCAATTGGCTCTTTTCTCAGTGATTTCTCCTTCCATGATGTATTCGCGCACACTAGAATGTGCAACATATAAAATCACCTTATTGCAAGATATTAAGTGTTGAAACTTCTTGAGCCCCTTAACTATTGCAAATGCTTGCCTCTCTACAAAGTTGTAGTTTGTCTCATATTCCTTTAGGGTCTAGGAGTGAAATTCTATTGGATGTTCTCCCTTTCCCTCATCATCTTTTTGAGTTAAGATAGTAGCAATGCTTGACTTGCTACTAAATACATACATTATGAAGTCCTTTGATAAGTGTAGGTTGACCAGAATAGGAGTGGAAGAGATAGCATCCTTAACTTTCTCAAAGGCTTCTTTGGCTTCTTTTTTCCATTTAATTGTTTAATCATTTTTCAGGATTAGGGTAATTGGCATAATTATTCATACAAAATCATAAATAATTTTTCTAACAAAATTCACCTTTCCCGAGAAGGACTGGACACCTTTCTTGTTGACTGGAAGAGGAAGCTCTTTGATTGCTTTCACCTACTCAAGATCAATTGAAATCCCTTCTTTGGACACCATGTGCCCTAATAGCTTGTCTTATTGAACTCCAAAGACATATTTTTTTGGGTTTAGGGATATCTCAAACTCCTAGAATTTCTTGAAAACCATCTCAAGGTGATCAAAATGATCATCTTTAGATTTGGAGAACACCGTCAAATCATCCAAATAGATTAGGATAATCTTGTTAAGTAGTTCACTAAAAGCGATATCCATTACCCGTTTGAAGGTGGCCCTTGCATTTGAGAGGCCAAATGAAATCTTAGCGTATGCAAACACTCCCCACTTGGTAGTGAATGTTGTCTTATGTTGATAATCCTCTTTGACCTGGATCTGATTGTAACCAGAGAAGCCATTTAATAGGGAAAACATCTTTGATCCTACCATCTTTTGTAGGATTGACTCCATTGAAGGTAGCGGGTAATGATCCTTTAGGGATGCTTTGTTTAGGTCCTAAAAGTCCATACATAGGAAAATATCTCCATTCTTATTTTGGATTGGGACAAAATTGGATACCTACGTGTTATGCTTAATCGTTATGCTTAATCGAGAAGACAATCCATGACTAGATTAGCTTTTTTAATTCTTTTGCCATTAGCACTTCAATCTTGGGATTGGATGGCCTTTTTTTTTGGCAGACAGGCTTTGCACCTTCTGCCAGCTCTATTTTTTGTTGAATGATATCAATATCATATCCCTTGAGTTCATCATATGACCAGGCCACCACTAGCTTCATATTTTTCCCAAAGTTGATAAGCCTTTATTTATCATTATGTGGGACATCCTTCTCGACTTTGAGCTTTCTTCCATCTCTAACCTAAAGATCCGTATAGTCACCTTTGTCTACTACAAACTTTTGTTTGTCATTTCTTTCATCATCATAATAAAAAATATTCTTAAGAGTGACCAATCCCTCATAAGCTTGTTGGATTTCAATTGAATAATTTTTCCTTCATAAGTTGCGGCAATCTTTGGTTGGAGTTGGTCAACAAATTCTCCTAACTATTGGATGAATGAGGAAATTTTTTCATCACTGTCAAACACTTGCTAGTTGTGAATGAGATCAGAGGTAGGATCAAACTGGGATCTGATTAATGTCATGTGGTTTGCATCTATATTTTGTTCTCGGGGCATCGGCTAAATGTTGAAGGCTTCAAAACCATCAATCACATCCCAAACTCAATGTCTATAGGATCACATGCGGACATTCTTGGCTGCAAATTTTCCTCAAACTTGATTGACTACTAGTTCAGAATCTACAAACACCATTAATTGATTTATGCTCATCCATTCAACAAGGCTGATACCTTGCACTAGTCCATCGTATTCAGCTTCAAGCAAGCAAACTAGAAGTGGAAAGACCTTAGTGTCTTTTAATTATGTTGGTACATTAAACATATCTTGGCTCTTGCGCCATTCTTGCATCTTGCTTTGTCGAAATGCAACATCCATAACTCTAAGGTTTGACCATTCTCTGGTTTCTTGATGACCTTCGAGAGGACTAGATCTTCATCATAAATGACATAGGTACCCAACTTGGTAGCATGGTAGTTATTGAAAGGGTCAGTATCTATATGTTCGCTCAAGAGAACATCTTCTTGGTCATCCCGATCTACAGTCACTTTGTCATCTTCAAGTAGCTCAGCGCAATACATTTCTTGCTTGGTGATAGAGGTATGCATGGCTTCAAAGTTGATCATGGCATCATCAGCTACATGTTCCAAATGTAAAGATTCATATTCTATCTTCATCTTTGCACCATGCTTGGTCCTAAGGATCAAATGTGACCAATCCAAAGATAGATATCCACCCACTTTTGAAATAAATTCTTGGGATAGGTAGAGGCCAAACATGGGGGGAACATTTATGATCATAGTGTCTTGTTGCACTGTGATACTAGGGCAAGTGAATAGGGTCAAGGGGAGTTCCTTGATGACACCTACAGTTTCAACTCTATTTCCATCAATCTGCAGTACCCTCTTTTCAAGGGTTCATAGTTGAGTCCTAAGGCTTCGGCTATTTATTTTGGCATAACTGTGATGCTAGCACCATAATCAATCATGGAATTTTGTAATAATTTCTCCCCTATAATGAGAGTTAAGAAGAAGGGTTGAGCCTTTGGATTATCTCTTACCTCAACAGGGGCTTCCATTGTGCTATTTGTAAGAACTTTGGTAGAAGATGGTTGATCAACAACCCTCGCTTTGGGCAACTGCTCCATTAGAGTTGCACTCACTTCTTCCTGGAGAGCCTTTTGTAGTAGTGTCTTTTGCTCTAGGATGACTAGAATATCCCATAGAGACACATTAGCGGATGATTTTTTTAATTGTTCCACCACATTGAACGGTGGTAGATTCAGAGGTTTCTGCTCCTTAGCTCTTGTAATAACAATTTCCCTTCACGGCAGGCATTGTGGCAATGTTGTGGAGGTACTAGGCATCTAGTCAGAAGGACTTTTAGGTTGGGGACTGACTAGTTGCAGAGCAACTGGTTCCCCCATAAATCTTCTCTTTGAGCGAGTGTTGTAGTTAGATTGTACTTATGACATTTTAGATGTGGATGTGTCATTGGAAAACACCGCCTCTTCTTCTTCCATCCATGAGAAGAGTGTGTGATCGGGAGCGATGTCTGCTTCTTGCTCCAGTGACATCCCCTGCATTTGCACAGTGAGCACTACATTGTCCATTTGCAAAGAGGTATACACATAGCTTATGGGGTCTGGTGTTGTGGCTTGGCTGCACTACTCTGCCACCTTGTTTTGTAGGTTGTCGTGCAGATAATTTTGAGGCATGTGTGAATCACCACAAGGGAAGCACCAGGGGTTGGTTTCATCCACTAAATTGTTTTTCCCTATGGTCAACTCTTTGTTCGAGCTTAAGTTAGCACTTTGCAGTGGAGTGGGTACTAGCACTATCTGATTTGTTGTATGTGCCTACGGATTTGTGCAAGCACCTCTTTGGAATTAGCTTTGTTGGTAAGAGGACCTTCTGCCTTGATAATTCTGGTAGGTAGGCTTTGGAGGTACGACCTAGTTGTGCTTGATAATGGTTATCTCATTAACAATAGTCTGCAACATTTCCTTGAACTCACTCATCTCCTCCTTTGAATAGTTGGATGTAGAGGTATCTTTTTGTGGCATGCTCAAATACGTCTACATGGATTGAGGAAGAGTCGATGCGCTAGTAGAAGGCATTTCCTGAGCAGGAATCAATATTTCTAAGAATATTGGAATGATGGGCCGAGGTTGCAATTTCCTAGTGTTTATCAAATTGTTCTCCACCTTAAGAGAAATGCTTTATGCACCTGGTAATGTGGTTCCATCAAGAGACTATATCATCATTGAAATGTCAGGATTGATGGACTTCAAATAGAACATAAATGCGAGATCAAGTAGCGGGTGGATATCAACTTGAATCCTCTGCCAGCTGCTATGGAATTGAGCATTGAAGTCAACCATGGCTTCGTGAGGGGCCCACTTTATAACCAACAGCTGATAATATAGCAATGATCGGTCTCCTTCATTCAAAAATCTATGATAGAAAGGTTCTCTGAGCTCATCCCAAGTACTAACAAATTTTTTTGGCAATGTGTAGTACCAATCTAGTGCCTTCCCCCTGAAGGAGGTGAAAAGAAACCTTAACGCCACATTTTGGGTTGTAACCACATGTACCAAGCATACATCTGCAACATCTTGTAGATATTCAGATGGTGTTCTTGATCCATCTCGAGTGAATTTAGGTATAGCCTTTAGGGTAGAAACAGTGATAGTAGCCCAAACAACAGGTGCTACTAGTGCAACAAGAGGGCTTCTGGCATCCCATGCCACATAATTTTTGTTAGTGATAGGCAACATGGCTAGCAAAAAGGGAGGAGGAAGTGAAAATTTCACTAATTGGGTCATGGGTTGTACTGTCCCTATTGGTGGTACTAATAAACTAGGATTATTTGTTGTATGGGACCTAGTAACAGGCCGATGACTCATACACCCTTCTAAAAATTGGATTCATTTAAGCTCAGTCCCACTAGGTGTGCCAGGAAAAAGAAAAATTCTTGATGCTAAAAAATGGCAAGGTACCAACCCTTTGTGGGAAACCCGGTTTATGGGGGAATTTTTGTA